>MNCI01009604.1:469650-491644 GCA_015680685.1 Gnetum montanum | reverse complement strand
AGGGTGTGTACGGTAAGTGGGAACGGATGCTGACGCTAGCTAATTTAGACTTAGGATATTAGTTAGAATTAGTTAGTTTTCTCAACCCTTTGCTCTTAGCATAGAAGACATAAACCAGAAAATACCAAAAAAATCATATACCTCGGACTTACTTAACCATACACCGTGACAACAAGAAGTAAGTTTGGGAAGACAACGAATGATTAACCCCAAGTGTTCCATGGGGCGTTTAGGCATTTAGTCTGCAGAGTTCGACCAGATCGTGCGTGCTATGCTCATTTCGTATGGTTAAGTGTAGAGGTACCTCGCCACTCATCAGCATATTACAACATTAGTGTTCATGACCATTGTGGTGAACACTCATACATAAATGACATCCAAGCCTTTATTTGGTAGCTTGTAGAGAAAGAGAGAGAAAGAAAATGAAGCGTGTTGTAGCCAATGCTAAGATTGCACCTTCCATTATTTATCCATAGCCATGCCACCAGACTTGCTCCTTTTGTAAATGTTCCAATTCGAGTCCATCCTGAGTACTTCCTCCAAGCCTAGTCCATTGTTTATATGATCATCATCTACACACATAACACAGTCACAAATGAGAAAGGATAGATAAACCACAATGCAGTTGATACCTTGCCTCGATATGAAGAACATTGGCTGAGTTATGGGTATGGTAGAAACTAGTTCACAGATTTATCACAGGTGACTACCCAAGGTGTAGGGGTTAGGTGAATAGTAAAATGGAGAAAATTGAAAAATTTGTGTCAAGGCCCCCACGACTAAGAGCAAACCTTCGATAGCTATAAGATGGAAAAATATGAGGAATAAGAAAGATGGGAAAAATAACAATGGCAATGCCAATAAAATGGATGTCATTGATGGGGATGAAACAAGAGATAATTGATTACAACAAATGTTTAAGGAAAAGAACTTAACAATTGCACCAAAAAGGAATGCCAGTGGGTCCTCCCCAAAGCAGGCTCATGCCTTTTATGCCCTGACAAACCCACAAACCAAGGTGCATAGGCTTTAGAAATGTCATTTGGAAGTAAGAGTTAAAAACTTCCCCACAAGAATTCACCAAAGAAAAATAATGCATCAACCCAGAATGGACTAATGATAAAACCAACAATGAGGTGGAAAATGGGAAGAAAGATGGAGGGGAGAGAATGGAATGGAATCCCAAGAACAAGGTTGTGTAAAGCCCCTTGTGAATTTCATGGTTAAGATAACTGAGTAAAACTCATCCCAAATCTAGACTCAAACCAACCACATTTAGTGACCTTGCATCAATACACTTGGCCAATCCATCCTCTTAAGGCAACAAGAATGCTTTCACAAAGAGTGATCACCATCCCAAGGAGAGGGAGATGGAGAAGCAGGAAGCGAAAGGGCCTTAGTTAGAGGGAACCTTCAGGCATGGGTAACATGTCTTTCTAGTGCCATAACCAGCACTTATAGCCCATATTGCTTTATTATGTATAAGAGTTATGCTTTGAATTCTCACCTTTTTCTCTCTTTTTTCTCTCTTTCTTTTTTATGTTTATGCATGAGAACCACACCATGCAAAGACTTATTTTTATTCACTTAGCTTCTTGATATTTGAACAATGTCAGAATGGTAGAAAACCCAAGAAAAAGCATCTAAGCACCTAAGAGAATGGCTAGCACCAATGCATCGAATCCCCTTGAAGTCACACCCTTTTCATCCTTTGAGTGTTTCCTTGATTTGAAAAATGCCCATCAGAAATTCATTAATAAGTTTACTTAGAAAAAGGGGACTGTACAGTTCCAAGCCAAAGGAGACCATAGAGTTGTATGGATGAGTGGATGGTATGGACTCATTGCCTGTTTTACCAAAAGAACCATACCTTAAAATCAACATCATAATTCAAAGGTAAAAACCAAACATTAGTAATCAATATGATATAATTCAATCCACCATCATGAGCACTTATTAGATGACGAATAAAAGTAAATCAAGCAAACAAAGAAATAGTAAAAACATGAACGATGGTGTAAAACAAAGTTAAGAAAAGTTGAAAGAATGTGTAAAACAAAAAATATGTAAAACAAAAATTAAAAAAGAACTAAGGGCCTAGAACGGTTAGCATAGGTGACCATCTCCCCCATGACTAAGTTGGAAGGAGGAGATCCGACATGGTGAGCAGGGTTATCCATCAAGAGATGTAGCATGTGTACTATTGTCCTAAGCTCTTGGAAAGGTTTGGTTTGTTGTACGTTGACCAAAAGTTTCTTATCCGGGCTCTCAACTTTGTATATTGTCATTGCCCCTAAAGGAAAAGTTGCATAAATAATATAAGGTCCTTCCCATAGTGTTTGAAATTTAGTATGTTGTGGCACATGTGTGGGATTCCAGTAGAGAACCTTATCTCCTGGTTGATATTTAACTTTCCTAATTCTTAGGTTATGACATTGTTTATTGAAGGCCTTGTGCAATTCGTTAGATGATGGGTAGCTAATCAGTTTTTATCTAGTAAGTTAAGGGTTACTAACTATTGTTTCTATGCTAAATTAAAGTTAAGGTTGAGGTCACATGCCGTGGATAGTGTATAGAGCTTAGTTTGAATGGGAAGCATTGGTAATTTACCGTACACTAACTCATAGGGAGAGTAGCCTGTAGGAAGTTTCCATGTGGAGCGGTATGCCCAAAGAGCATCATTCAGTTTAGTGCTCCAGTCTCACCTGAACTTGCTAATGGTTCTTGTCAATATCTTCATAATCTCCCTGTTGGTGACTTCTGCTTGACTATTCACTTGGGGTGGTATGGTGTAGTCAATTTATGCTCAAACCCTAAGTGTTGCATTAATTTCTACAAATTTGCACCTATGAAGAGTGTATCATTGTCTGAAATAAGTGCACACGACACACCAAACTTGTTTATGATTTGTAGTTGAATAAATCGTGTAGTTGTAGATGATGTACAATCTTTAATAGCAGCTACTTCAGCCCATTTTGTTAGGTAATCAATGGCAACAATAATATAAGATTTTTCATTGGACATTGGTGTAATCGGCCCCATAAAATCAATTCCCCAAATGTCGAAGGGTTCTAACGATTAAATCCATTGTTGCAGACCCTCCATTCTAGCAATCATTCCCCCATCATGTTGACAATGCTCACAAGATTAGACAAAACGATGGACGTCCCAAAATAATGTAGGCCAATAATATCCTGTAAGTAGGATCTTGATAGCCATTCATCTCCCAATGTAATGATCCCCACAAGGACCCTCATGAGCATCTTGGAGAACTCACAGTTGATCTATATCGAGAACACACCATCGAACCAAGTCATTGGGACACACTTTGTAAAGTTTCCCATTGATTTCCACAGAGTACTTGGCTCGGTGAAGAAACTATTGTTTCTTCTTAAGGTTTAACTCTTGTGGTGTTTGTTGGGTGAGAAAATAGGTAAGAATGCTATTGTACCAGTTTGTCTCCGTGGGTGATTGATTATTCACAACACCAGCAAAGAGGAATTCATCAAGGAAATGATTAGAAATTGGATACTCATCCTCTTTGTTGTTCCATCACAACCGAGATAAATGATCAGCAACTACATTCTTGGTGCCCTTGCGATCGATTATCGTTAAATCAAACTCTTGTAAGATTATAAGCCATCATATGCACATCCTCCATTTTCCTCCCTTTTTAGGTATAATAACTAAGGGGCTAACCCATTCACTATCAGCAATGGGGTATATGAACCTAGCCTTGAGAAGATGTTCAATTTCTTCCTTAACTACTTGCCTCAGCTTGGGGTTCAAATGCCTCTGCGGTTGTCTTCAAGGCTTCATGGAGGGGTTGGTGTAAATTCTATGTTGGCATATCCTAGTATCTATTCCAGTTAGTTCAAGATATGACCAAGTAAAGGCTTTTGACCATCTATTGATTACCTTTAGCAGTTCTTATTTTTGTTGAGAAGTAAGCTTAGCATTGATAATTATCAGTCTTCCATTTTTAATGAGCATGTATTCCATACCGGTGGGCAATGATTTCAGCTTGAGGGGCTCCTACTTAAATTTCTCAAGGATTTCCAACTTCCCCCAGTTGATATTTTCAAGGTTAAGACTTGGAAGTTGGTGGTGGACTTGCTCTAATGCATTTATGCTATCAATGTAAGCACAAGTCAAACCCTCAGTTGGTTCCATGCATATGAGAGAACTACTTTCTTGATCAGTTGTTAGCCATTGGGTGCCTTTCTATTGTGTGGCTATTGCATATAGGTATCTTTGTATGTTGATCACTTATGCACACTTGTTGCATGCAAACAATGTTAAACTTTACACAAACCATGACCTTTGCACCCTGTGTCACTATATGTGATGCATGGAACTTTCTTCTTCTCGATCTTTCCAAATGTATTTTCCTTTGATATTTCTAGGGAAAGATTACAGATTCCTAGGTTTGCATCGATGGTGCTTAGCCATGCTCTTCCCATTATGATTAGGAAGTCCCCCTTACCATTGTTCACCTGAATCACTATGAAGTCAGCTAGGTACGACCACCCACAAATAGTGGTAACAGTGTCTTCCACCAGTTCCAATGGGACAGTGATGGACTAGTTGGCCAACTCTAAAAAGATGTTGCTTTTTTTCAATGGAGGTAGGTTCCAGGCCTTGTACATTTCTTAAGAAATCAAGTTAACACCGAAACCTGAATCCAAAATAGCCTTGCACGGCACATTTCTAGCAATTTGTAAGTATATTAGAGGACTCCCTAAATTAGAGAATTTCCTAGGAAGGTGGCCAGCTTTGATCCAATCGATGATGGCATGTGTTAGCATGACCGTATGCATTGAGTGCGGTGGTTGAGTTGAAGGAGGCTCTGAAGTTTTGATTGATACTGAGACATCTAAGGAATCAGTTGCTTGTTATTGCAAGGGCTTGGTTGGTCTATTGGTTCTAAAGAAAGGTCTTTTCTTCATGTGGTTGTTGGAACCAATAGTAGGTTGAGAATTAACAGCCCTTGTGGCATTACGTTGCTACGATTGGGAAGGGATTTCACCCTGCATAGCTGGAGTAGGTGGTAGTGGAGCTATTGGTGGAAGAGATGCAGCTGGATGAGAAGGATGATATGCTTGTAGAATATTTCCCCTAGAAGAGGGAGTCCCATAATACTCGTGTGCTTGGTAGTGAGGTTGAGGAGTGATGTGACCAGTAGAGTCATGTGTGAGATTGGCTGCTACACGTAATATCCATATGGGTCAAGTTGCTAGTAAGGATACTATTGCCTTGGTGGTGGCATTCCCCATTATTGTGGATGCTTCCACCGTTGATATTGCTCAATCGGTTATGGTGGAGTTCCACTGGGATAATATGTTAAGGGTTGGTGGAACTGCCTTGGGTTACCTTGAGGATAAGGTAACCTTTAAAGTGTTTGCCTTTTGTTTAATCGTGGGTTGAGTGCATACACCCTAGACTCCTATAGATGTGAGATTATAGGGCAACATCCCTTAGGATGATCATAGTGACATATCTCACATTCACTATCATTTTCTATTTTCAAATCCACAACCTCTTCAATGATGGCAACTTTGCCCTTACCCTTGCTATGTGCATGTTTATCTTCTTTCTTTTTTCACTACCTTGCTTTCTAGGCTCCTCTACTATTTTAAGAATAGTTTGAAATCTATTCTCTAGGAAATCCCACATTTGGTCTACCTTTGCTGAAACTTCTGATGTCATCGTTTGGATAGGCAAAGTTTTCCTATTCACCATCTCTTCGAGTGGTGACTCTTCTTCATCCTCACAAAATCTTACTCCCCTCTTCCGAAGGGAAGGATCTTGATTATACTCTAATATTCTTTGTCTCTTCCGTAGATCACCTTCTTCCTTAGCAACTTGCTCTAATATTCTTTGAATTTGATGGAACCTAAACTTGGATAGTCTTCCTTAGGCATAAGTCCCAAGGGTTCTTCTCGTTTCATGCCTAAGCCCATCCACGAGATGGTGCAGTTGATCCCTTTGTGAATAATCATGGCCAAGATAACGATGTAACAGTGCATAGTATCGACCCATGGCAGCATCTAGGGGTTCATGTCCTCCTTGTTTCTAGCCTTGGATTTACATTCATAAGTTAGACACTCGAGAGTACATTTGGTACTTGTCATTAAATAGTTCTAACATAGTACTTCATCTATGAATGGATTCTGGTTCTAAAGACTGGTACCAACTTTCCACTTCTTTAACTAATATTTGTGGGAATAACTTAAGTTTTTTCCCTTCTTTCTCTATGTTCTATAAGGCACACACATCATGGAATGCTTATAAATGATTCTCAGGATCAGCGTCGTATCCCCCTTCAAATCATGGGATGTTGTTCATATCTAATCTCTTAATCCTACTATCTTCCCGATGCCTTGTTGGAATTCTAATAGCCTTAGTTATGAACACACCATGATCATCTCATCCATGGCATCTATGATGCCTACGTTGATCCCTAATATCCCTTCTTCTATGTCATGAGTCTCTAGAGTGCCCCTGTTCCCTTTCCTAGCTATTTCATCTATGACTTCCACTTCACCTACCTTTATCCCCATGGTCTTTTTCTTTATGACTGCATCTGGATATTGAAGGAGAGGGTGAAGGAGATGATGAAGGTGAAGAAGAAGGAGAACCATCACCATGAAAGTGCCTGCTACCTTCTCTTTTGCGGTCTCGGCCCCGATCACGATTGCGATCAGAATGTCCACCTTTATCATGAGTTCATGTTCCTTTTTTGGACCCTTTGTGCCCATGGGTATTAGAACTTGGGTTATGAATAGTGGAATGAAGGTTCTAATACACAACCCCTTGGCCAAATTCAAGGGAAGGAACATCGTTATGTGGGCGACTGCCTGAGGTAGATTCACCACCCTCATTTTCGCTTAAGACATGTGGGGATGGGACCATTTACCCTTCAAAGACTTATGATGTATCTCCTATTTCAAGTCCCTTTGACATTGTGCCTCTGTGGGATGATATTCTCTTGAGTCATGATCTTGCACAACGTATTCTGCATGTAAGTGTGACATGCCAATTCATGTGAGAGCATAAAGAAGCATGCTCGAGATTGAACGATCAAGAGGTAATACTATGTTACCTTCTAAGTCTCACTAACACAGTTGCTCATCTTGAAGGGGGATAAAGGTGAAGTCTGGTATATACTCATAGGGATGAATATATACCACTTGAACTTGTTGAGGGACTAGTGGATCAATGTCATGTGTATTACGCTACCAACTGTTTCCTGTTTCAGACCTAGGCAGTGAGGTGCTTTCATACGAAGAAGGAGACATACTTGTCTATTCAGTGTGCAATGTATTTTTGTTTATTATTTTCTCAACCAAACCTAAGGGTTTGTTCCAATGATGTGAATGATTTCCTATGTTCTAGTTAGTGCACAAACAACTAAGTCCTCGGTAACGACGCCAATGATGAGCGACGAGGTACTCCTACGCTCAACCATATGAATACGAGCGTTTCATGCACAATCCAGTTGAATTCCAAGGACTAAGTGCTTATGCGCCCTCGTGGAACAAGGATGGGTTTGTTGATCGTTGTCTTCCCAAGCTTACCTATATGTCACAATTGTATGGTTAAGTAAGCTTGAGGCATATGATTTTTGTAGCTTTTATGTTTTTATNCTTAATTGATCAAAATGAATTGCTATGCTAATAGCAAAAATGTAAAGTGCATAAAATAAAATAAATGCATAAGAAAATAAAATAAAATAAATGCGTAAGAAAACAAATCTCAAGTGCTACAAGGATGAATCGAAGAGCTCGTCTTTATGGCTGTACACAAGGTGTGCTCAGGTACACAATGCTTAAATAAAGATCCCTCCATACTTAGACCTCCTATTATGGGCACTTGGAAAATACTCTAACTTTCAAATAGACTACAAGAGTTTTGCTACGTGACTACTAAAAGACTTCCTTTCAATTGTGCGCCTCGGCATTGTATTTATAGGCTTGGGAGCAACTACTCTAATAATTAAAGTAACCACTCTAATAATTATAATAATTCCTAAAGTAACCACTAGAGTAACCTCTCTAATAATTAGAATAACTGCTAGAGTAACCACTCTAATAATTAGAATAACTGCTAGAGTAACCACTAGAGTAACCGCTAGAGTAACCACTCTAATAATTAGAGTAATTGCTCTCATCAATGACCATTGACAAACACTGATTCATTAGATCATGAACTTTTTATCAACTCATTAGTATACTTACATTGTTCATCCATGAATTACGATATGGTTGCAAGTGAATACTTATGACTTATATGATTGAGTGTTAAAATGCTCTACCAGTCATCATTGGTGTTGTTGGTAGGGATGTGTTAATGTTTACTAGTTAGTTGATCCTAACATAGTTCATTGTATCAAGTATTATCAACATTATCTTTTACACTTATAATAGTTTTCCAAAACATATACATATTTAAGCATCAACCAACTTAAAATGACTTCCATACTAAAAGTGAAATCTCCACATGTTATTGATCTTAACGAGAGCAATGATAAGAACTATAATGAAGACAACTAAAATGGATTAATACAAGAAAGAATATCATATGCTCATGTTGATCCTCATCATCTTAATTTTACATTTATTTTTCACCAAGATGAACAATTCATATGAAGGAACTTACAAGGCCACATTATCTTGCCACTAAAACTCTTAGCACCATCTATGCTTCAAGAAACTCTAATAAGATCAAGTCTTGACCATGCACATAGAGCATATCAAGTTACCAGTAGGCCATATTAGCCAACATAGGCTCAAGCAAGAAGAGATGCTATTATGGTGGCAAAATATGAAAAGAAAAAGGAAAGAGAGCACCTTAGATGATTATCCTTATAAAGAAAGAATATATGCTAAACAAAGCTGAAAAGTTTCATCATACTCATAGATCCATTTCTCAATCACTTGTTATATGCATTGAAGATCTTGTAAAGATAAAATTACAGTCAACTATTGTAACAACTATTGGAAGAGATGAGGGAGCCTCTAAACTTATGAGGAATTCAAGGACTAAGACCTCTAATAGAGCTAGAAGAGATGAATCAAGGAGTCATAGAAGGAAAACTAGTTGACATTGTTCTCCATGTCCACAATCCTTTTCATCACATTCTTTCACAAAATTTGACAAAGGTGAATAGAGACTAAGGAATCTTGATAGGGAAAGAAGAAGAAATCATGAGAGAAATACCTACAGAAGAAGATATCCTAATAAAGATGATGATGATGAAGAAGATAGAAAAAGGGGAATCAGGCATGAGAGAAGAGAACATTATGAGCACAAAAAGATTTATTACTATACTAGATATTACGAACCTAAAGATTATGAAGAAAGCCTATTGACCACCTAAAGCATGATTAATATTAGGAACACAATGTACATACCTACAAGGCATTTAAGGAGTAGTTACATCAAGAGACTTGATATGAATAACATTTCAAAGTTTGAAGGAGGATATAATGTAGATCCACAATATCATCTTCAAGCTTTCCACAATGTCTATGCCCTACAAAACATAGAGAATGATTGGTATAAATTGAAGTTCTTTTCCAAAATACTCATGAAGAAAGCAAAAAGTTGGTATAGATCCTTAGAACCAAAAATAATTAAAAGATGGAGTGCTATGCTAGAGCTCTTCAATGATGATGAGTGGCGAGGTACCCTTACACTCAACCATACAAATACGAGCATTCATGCACAATCGAGTTGAACTCCACAAATGGGCTAGTTGTGGTATCTAGATAGTCACTCGTTGATCACAATTCATTGTCTTCCCACCTGGACTAGTATTTGCTTTGTCACGTATGGTTTAGTCCAGAGTGAGGTGTATGATGTGGTCCTAGATTAGTGCTACTCCTAGAGGCAATGAAAAGTAACTTTGTTTTGAATAAGAGGGAAAGGATGAAGAGAGTCTAAGCTAGCCTAAGTGGGATGAGCATCCATCCCGTAATCATCTGTACACATCTTGGACCTTGTGTACTACTATTGGGATTACCAAGCGCATGTCCTAGGTACGCTACTGGGATACCAAGTAGTCACACTTAAATGCTTGTGATTAAGTTGTACTCATTATGTGTTTAATAACAGGGATAAGAGACTAAGGTAAATAGATATTAAGTAAGAAAGTAATAAATAACAATTAAAACTACGTGAATGTTGCAATGATGAAGTAATCTCGATCTTTATTGCTAATCATGTGTGTGTCCAAGTACATCACACTAAAATAAAGGTTTCGTACAATTATAATCATCACACTGTGGGCATGCACCGAGTAAAAAATTGAGAGGAAAAACTGACAAAAAGATCCTACTCTAATACTACCTTCCTATGACTTTCCCGTACTCCTAGTTGTGTATTTATAGGCTTACACAGGAACCACGATATCGTGTATCCGATATTGCTAGCCAAGCCGCAATATCGCGTACCCAATATTGAGGGTCTGGTATTGGGGGCTCGATATCAGGACTCATCAGATATCAGGGGTGTGATATCAGCACCTAGTTAACAAGGGTTTGATATCAGCACCTAACAAACCACAATTCATCAAATGACAACTATCAAACCTATTCTAGAGTGTCAAGCTTAAGAAAACAAATCCAAGGATGGAAACAAGGGATACATAAATCCCTTGATGCATCAATGGGTAGATACTATTCATTATTACATAGATGTCCAGGTCATGGATTTTCCCATAGAGAAAAACTACGACATATTATCGATGGGTAAGAAACAAAACAAGGGAGAACATTGGAGTGTGCACCCAAGGAAGGTTATCAAAGAGGATAGCTCATCGAATTCAATAGTTACTAGATCAAGTGGTAAAAGAAGAAGGATAGATTTGTAAGAGGAAGTCAACCAAAGAATATAACAAAGACCTTACTATTAGAATAAGAGATGTGAGGGTATGCAAGACACAAGAAGATGTGATCTAGTAAAAGACTCTATCTATTCAAAAACCTATTAATGATATTGCAACAAAAGTAGAGAAAATGTGCAATTCTATGGATGAAAAGTTTGCAATAGTACTTAAGATAGTAGAAGAGAAGACTGAACAAGAATTCAATAGAAAAAAGTCAAGAAAAAGAAGAGGAATAATAAACATGAGAATTATGAGAAAAAAGGAAAACTTGTTGTAGTAGAGGAGGTTATGGACTCAAGTTTTGAAGATGACAATGGTTGCAATGTGTGCTAGTATGAACACCTTAAGGAATGTTGTCCTACTATGATCCACTTACAAGAGTTCAAGGCATATGTATTTAATTTGAGATTTGTAAAAAAAAAAAAAAACAAGTGTCCATATAATTATCTTATTCATAAGGTAATTACAAGTAGCTCTATCAACAATTAGATTATCCAAAGTGGGGCTTACCCTTAATCACAGGAATAATACTGGCAATAGTGATAATAATAATAGTTATGGGGGATGTCACTACCAAGGCAATAGTATCCATATCAGTAGCTAAATCCTTATAGATACTATGTCTAATATCCTATATCCCCTAGTAATACTTCCATCCAAGCTTCCTCTCCCTACTATCTAACTAAATATCACAAACCTATAATCCCACACATGAAGTCATGATCTTACATGTCTCAACTAGTGGTAGGTCCATCTTATAAAACTCCTAATCATTTACCACCAATACCACCACCAGTAATACAAGGAGAACTACCAACATAACCATAATAAAAACTGCTAACAAGGTAAGCAATACACAAGAGGACATTACTAGTACTAGTAAAATAGGATCAAGAAAAAGGCCCTTATTTAGGATCAATTCAAAAAAAGGTTTGAAGGACAAAAACTTCATCTTATCTTACTCCTTTCATGGTGAGTCCTCAAACTAGCACCACACTTCTAATGTCAATAGAGAAGAATTTAATAACTATCATGCTTACACAAACAATAACACATTGGTTAAAGGTAGGAGCACTTCCCAAGAAATAAATAGATCTAGGAAGTCTTTTAATCTATCTCCAACTAGTAGGAAACAAGCCATGCAAAACTTTATTGAATTTTAGGTCAATAATGAATCTCATCTCTCAGGATATGTACAAGGCTTAGAATCTACTGCCATTAAAGAAGTCCAACATAAGACTAGAGCTTGTAGACTAATCGATCATCAATTCTTTGAGACACGTAGAAGATTTGATGACCATTATTAATGGATGGTCTTATCTATCAGATTTTCTTGTAATCAATGTGAAGAATGATAAAGAGGACTTTCCTATCACTATGGGGAAAGCATAACTTAGCACAATTGATGCTAAGCTGGGAATCAAAGATTTATCCCTAGAAATTTCCAAGGAAGATGAGCAAGAAGCCATACAGACACAAAAAATTCCATACATTAGTTATGATGATGAAGGATGTAGTTGTGGACTAAAAGTTGAAAATGTTAATATAATCCTTATACTAGCCCACAACAAATTTGAAAAAAAAGTATGTATGCTAAAAGAAATAATAGTCACTAAACCAAAAAATACCTAGTGGTTAAGAAATAAGAGCATAAAATTATCCAAAACATGCATGAAAATATCCAACCCACTTATCATCTCCTACCCCAAGAAAATGATCCAAATAGAGAACCTACAAAAGGATATCCTAAACCATGACCATACATCAAAAATAAGTAACAAACATGGAACTCAAAACTTGAAATCAAGAATAAATAAGAAAAAATATCTAGATCCTCTAAAATAAAAATACCATATAGTCCAATAAGATATGTATCTCCAAATGATCAAAACTTGATTATCATCAAAGTTACATGAGGTAATAAATGAAAAGATAGATTAGTAAGGACAATAAACAAGAGACCTATAGTGTATGATCTTGAGGACATGTAGTCTATTTTCTAAACACTCGTCCATGAGTTTAGTTGTGGGGGATGTACCCTATCTTGAATTAGAAAATGATAAGTGCATCTTAACTTTTTTATTTTACAACTTTTAGTTCACAAATTTTGTCATACTTTTCTTAATTTTTGCTATTTTCTTCATTCTTTATTATCTTTTCCATTCTTATCATTTTTTTAATTCTTTCATGTCTTTCAAGTTCTTTATATGTTTTCCTATTCTTAAACATCTTTGACTCTTTATAGAATTTTTTCATTTTTAATGCACATATTTTTGTTGATTTTCTTAATAAAGTATCAATAAATAGCCAAGATGTAGTTGAAACAATATAAATTCCACTCTATGTTATGAAATCATTGAAGGACTAATTGTATATACAGTGAGACCACAACATTCATTCACTCATTTCCAATAATAAGAAGGTTCTTACCATGGACATAATGATATTCTCATCAAAATAAAACTAAAATAAACTTATGATTATTATGCTTGGATGGAGAAGTGAATTATCAAGTGGGAATGAAAATGGTGTGACATCAAGCAGATTCGTGGATTCTCTAAAGCTACTACTATGATTCTTATTATGTTGTTAAGTTGTATTATTTACTTCAATTCTAACACAAAATGAAAGTGTATTCTAAAATAGGTGCTACATTGCCATGTCACTAGAAAGACATTACACCTATGTGTGAACATAGTTCTTTGGTAAGGTTAACATAATAATTACATAATAGATATACAAAATAAAATTTTCTAAGGGTTCCATTGGAAAGACATGTTACTCATGCCTGAAGGTAAGTGACTTCTTAGGAACTTCAAGGTTTCTTGGACTCGCATTAGTTATGGAGCTAGAAAGACATGTTGCCCATACCTAAAGGCATTCCTTTGTTCAATGGTCAATTCTCCTTCAAAATAAACTATGTAATTAATAAATTTCTTTCTTATTCTTCATTGTCAAAGGATGATATTTCTAATAGTTGTGATCCTCTTATGGTCGTACGTTTTGAGATGATACAATGTGATGTCATTGGTAAGTGGCATGAACTTGATTTGGATATTAGACAAATAGGCTAATGATCACTTTAATCATGCATTACATACATAATCCATTATGTTTACAATAAGAAATCTCATGTCCCATTTTCTACAATTCTTAATACTACCATTCCACCTCACTATGATATATAAATTATAGGGGGGTTGTTGGAACTTAAAATAACTGAAACATAGGTACATCCCAAGATTTATAAAAGTTTATAACTCAGTGCTATCTAGTAAAAATAAACATATGAGCTAGGGTTACCAAGCAAAGACCTATACCACTAGGCTAACACCTCATTGCATAAGAATTGTGGATAAAACATTATGTAAATAAAACATAAATTAACTATTTTTTATTGTACAAAAGAGGCTAGGCCATTTACAAAGACTATAAGGGAAGGAGCTATTAGAACCTAAAATTTTTTTAATATTTATCCCAAAACATAGACTTTATAATTTAGCATTGCCCACTAGAATCGAACCCATAAGTTAGAGCTTCTAAATCTTATTGTAAGAAAATTAAAGGAAATATTAAGATACTAGTAGTAATTTATTTAAATCGTTACAAGTTAAGGTACTAGTAGCAATTGATTGGAAGCTTCAAGATAATTAGATTTGGACTAATGAATCTATTTTTCAGACATCTTAGTTTCTAAATTTGTTAATAAAATTCTTTTAACGCCATAATGCTTCTTTATTTGAACCAAAAATGGAATACTACTTGGAGTCTTAAGTCAAGGAGGAATACTCTTAAAAATATCTAGAGATCTAGGTGGTAGTCAACAATGAAATTTTTTATTTAGTTTATCCTTAACAATGGTATTTCTATGGGGTAAGACTCCATTAACTTGGAATTACAATTCCTAGTGCCTAAACTATGCCACACTTATTTAGGATTGTGATAGACTTTCCTTTCAAGATAAGCCAATGTCATCTACTTACTTCAAGATATTTCTATAAGAATTATTAATATAGATGGGGCTTTAGCCTTCCTGAATTTTCTTAGTACGTGGAAACAAAGAAATGTTAATGTTTTCAAAGGCTACCACATTTCTTTTGCCATGGTATTTTATTTTCTTTATGTCATTCTCTCCTTCTTCACATGCATGAAGAGGACAAAAAAAGATGCAACATAATCTAAACTACTTTGGCTATTACAAAAGATTCAAAATTACTATATTTAGGAAGTGTAGTGTGATTGTGCTTTGCACAATGGTTGGAAGCAACTCTTCCTTTCTAATATTAATAAAGACGAAGCAAAGCATCATCATGGGTTGTGAGATGTAAGCTACATTTCAATTATGAGAGTTTCATGAGCAAAGGTTTCCTAGCATAATAAATGATTTGTGTATCTAGAAAATTTGAAAACTACATAATGGCGTCATTGCAGGGAAGGCAAAGAAAATTTCAACTAGAGTGGTTGAAATCCCAATTGTAGATTGGGAAGTTATTGTTTCCAAAATAATCTTGCAACAAAATAAAGAAATCTTGCAAAGGGTAGCAACCCTCAAAGAAAAGATTAAGGAAAAAAGGAGATAAGCACTACACCAAAAGATGAAGAACAAATTTTGCAAAAATTAGCAATGCTAGAATCCAAGCTTGAGGAAAATCAAAGTAAAATGAAAGATATGGCAATAGAGATAGAGATGGAAATTGCAATTGTAAAAGCATTGAAGGAACAAGATGAGAAAATGGCAAAAGAAAAAAATCTCTATTTTGTTGGTATTATAGATAAAGAAGATGACCAAGATGAGAATTTGGTTAAAGAGATTGAATAAATTATTGATGATATGCATATTAGTCATCCAAAGATTTTTCATGTAGTTAGGACTCTAGGTGAACAAGGTGAAAAACTTCAACATGTAATTATTAAGTTTTAGAAGGTATATGACAAAGCGCATTTTGGATGCATTGTAGCTATTTGAAACAAGTTGAACATGGGAATAGAATTTGGATAAATGGAGATCTAACGCATAATGAACTTGCAAAGAGAGAAAAATAATGGAAAAAGGTTAAATTTGCATATGAAAAAGGCCTCATGGCTTTCCTAAATGCTAGTAATGTGATAGTGATTACAAATAAAAAATATTCAAGAAAGCTCTCAAAAAATGTCTAGGCTCCTTACATTGTGGATTCATAAACATTGACAGTAGCATTTCAAGTAAAATTGTTTCTCTGCATAGTATTGGTTTTTTTTACTGCTTTGATATTTTTGGCTTCATGGAAACATGGGAATATGAATGCTCAGAAGCTTTGTTGTCCTATCCTTCATTAAATTCTCTATAAGAAATTTTAGAGAAGGTCGAAGAGGTAGACCCTTGAGAGCTGTTGTGTGTTTATTCAAAAAGTCTTTGGAGCATCTTCTACAAACGAGAAAAGATAGATGAATATAAGCAACATGTCTGGTTATAGGTTTATCATCAACAAGGATGTGTTTTCCTTTCCATTTGCTATTTTATTCCTAGAGAAGCTACTTTGTATGATAGGGTAGGTTTATCTAGAGATTATCCTTTCTAGAATTTAGAAATAGATATTATGGAGTTTATAACTAAAGTAGTTATTTTTATTTGTGGAGATTTTAATGCTTGAGTGGGATCACTTTAAACAGAAATTATGCAGTAGCAAAATACTAATGGTGGCTTAAACATTATTCTTTGTATGAATTAGACTAGGTGGTTTGAAGATAGTAGCATCAACAGAATGTGATAACAATTTTTAGAGTGGACTAAGGCTTTAGATCTACTCATTTGTAATGGCTTAAACCAACTTCTCAAGCTCTACAGCTTTCACTTTTACAAGGCCTCAAGGTAATTTTTGTATTGATTTTCTTATGTGATTAAAGTACATCAAAGACTTACAGTAGGAGTTAAGGTAGTGGAGTCTTGTCATCATTCTTTGGAGTTTTTCTTGTAAGTTTAATTGTATCTTGATACTAAAAAGAACAAGAAAAAGAAAGTGTATCAATAAAGATTGACATTTGAGGTCAAAGATAAGTATAGACAGATAGTGCAAAAACAATGGAATTTTAACCAACGTTCTAAGAATATGGAACAAATTTTAGTTAAATTAGCTAAAAAGGTTACTAATGACTTTAATCATAATACTTAGTAGCACTATTTTGATGATGAATGTGTACAAGCTAAAAGGAGCATTAAAATAACTACTGTAGATCAAAAATAAAATTTGGTTTAGTATAAATCCTTAATTAGAAAGAAAGAAGAGGGTCTTTGTTAGAAATAAACAAGAGCTTTTTGCATACATGATCAAAAAGAAGCCTAAGAAATTTTAGAAGTCTTTTCAGCACAAAATTTCTCCATTAATTAAAATCTCTTCTTAAGATATTTGCATTTTTTATAATAAGATTTTTTCAGGGGAGGATGATAGAGGCTCAAGTCTTACTCAAGCTTCATTGCATTTCACTTTGGATGTGGTGACAAAGAACATTAAGAGATTAACAACTAATAAAGTTATGCATCCCAATGGTTTGTATGTTGAATTACTTCAATGGACAAGAATTCCTATTCATAAAGAAATCTATTAAAGATTAAACACACTGGTTGTCAAAGACTAAACATAGTGGTTGAGGATGGCTTCGACCCATGATGGATAATTAGCAAGGTAATACCTTTGCATAAAAAAAGGTGAAAAAACAATCTAAACAACTATTAAATGATAGTGGTTAGTAATATCTTTACTAAGTTACTGAGCAGTCTACTTGAAAAAAGATTAGGCATGATGAGTGACGAGGTACCCCTACACTCAACCATATGAATATGAGCATTACACACACGATCCGGTCAAACTCCATAGACTAAGTGCCTACACACCTCATGGAACACTTAAGGTTAATCATTCATTGTCTTCCCAGACTTACTTGTATTTGTCACGATTGTATGGTTAAGTAAGTCTGAGGTATGTGATTTTTATATCTTTTCTGTTTTATCTCTTGTGCTATTGAGGTGAAGTGTGAAGAGACTAATTAACTAACTTTAACTAACTAACTACCTTAATTAATCTAGCATCAACATCCGTTCCCAGTTATCGTTCACACCCTGAACCAATGCAACCTTGGTTACCAAACGCTAGCCGTTACTAGGATCACCAAGCGTAATGCACGTGCTCGAAGTGGTCGTACTGAATGCACTTAACTACGGGAGAAGGGTTGAGAGAGATTTAATTACTAATAAAGCATTTAAATGATAAACAGTAAATAACAATAAATAAAGTCCTATTTAGCCTATTCCATGCAATGCAAGGTTTATCCAAGAAGTTCATCTTTATTGTCGTACACAAACGTGTGTTTAGGTACAATATTTGCTTGAATAAAGATCCGTTCACTTTGGAGCTCCTACTGTGGGCACATGGATAATATTCTATCTCTAGAGAGGTAACACTACTAGAGTTTTGCTATGGTCTAGGCCTAGAATAAGAAACAACAGAGAGCTGCATCTTATTTATAGACTTGGCGGCGCACTACGATATCGCGTATGTTATATCGCGGGGGACGCGATATCGCGGTGGACACGATATCGAGGCCCATGTGATATTGCATCCCATCACCTTCTTGGACCAAAAAATGACTTTTCTGCCAATTGAGCCTCAAATTGGTTTCTACACATCTTTTTAACACTTGCTCCAACTGGTCCAAGGTTTGATCAAAGTTTGCTCCATAAGTGGAGAAGTTGTCCATAAAGACCTCCACACCATTCGCTATCTGCTATTGGAATATGCTTAGAACTAGTCGTTGAAATGTTGTAGGGGCATTGCACAAGCCAAACGGCATCTGTTTGTATGCGAATGTTCCCTAAGGACTGGTGAACATAGTCTTGGCTTAGTCTTTTGGGGCTATTTGTATTTGGTTATATCCACTATATCCATCCAGAAAACTGTAATAGTGATGCCCGACGATGGTGTCTAAGACTTGGTCGAAAAATGGCAATGGAAAGTGATCTTTGAATGTTGCCATATTTAGTAACCTAAAATCTATGCACACCCTCCATTTGCCTCCCTTTTTAAGCACACTTCGACCTCTTGCTATGGGCACTTTGAAACTACTCTAACTTCCAAATAGACTACAAGAGTTTCACTACTTGATTGCTACCAGACTCCTATTTGACTTCTTCTTCTGAATTACTCCCTATTGTGTGCCTAAGCACTGTATTTATAGGCCTAGAAGTAACCTAGGAATAACTACTCTAATAATAACCACTCTAATAATTATAGTAACCGCTCTAATAATTAGAGTAACTGTTATAATAATAACCACTCTAATAATTATAATAACTGCTCTAATAATAACCGCTCTAATAATTAGAGCAATTGCTCTAATAATAACAACTCTAATAATTAGAGTAACCGCTCTAATAAATAGAGAAACTACTTTAATAGTAACCACTCTAATAATTAGAGCAACTTCTTTAATAATTAGAGTAACTACTCTAATAATAGCCACTCTAATAATTAGAGTGCTTATTATTAGAGCGATTACTGTAATTATTAGAGTGGTTATTATTAAAGCAGTTACTCTAATTATTAGAGTGATTATTATTAGAGTAGTTCCTATAATTATTAAAGCAGTTACTCTAATTATTAGAGCGATTACTCTAATTATTAGAGTGGTTATTATTAGAGCAGTTACTCTAATTATTAAGCACTGTAAGAAAACAAATCTCAAGTGCTACAAGGATGAATCAAGGAGCTTATCTTTATTGCCGTACACAAGGTGTGCTCAGGTACACAATGCTCAAATAAAGATCCGACCACACTTCAACCTCCTGCTGTGGGCACTTGGAAACTACTCTAACTTCCAAATAGACTACAAGAGTTTGCTACTTGATTGCTACCAGACTCCTATTTGACTCCTTCTGAATTACTCCCTATTGTGCACCTAGGCACTGTATTTATAGGCCTAGAAGTAACCCAGAAATAACCGCTCTAATAATAACCACTCTAATAATTAGAGGAACTATTGTAATAATAACCACTTTAATAATTAGAGTAAATGCTCTGATAATAACCACTCTAATAATTAGTAGCCAGGCTTGGTTAACATCATTTTTTTAAAATCATCTCGGCTAATATATATATATATAAGCTAGTTATAGTGATCATGAAGAGAATTGAACTCATGATCCATTGCTAAAAAGAGATATATATATATAACCTTGAAAAGAAAGAAAAGAATACGAATAGTCCCCAACTAGTTAGTTATAAGAAACCAAAGAAAAGAATACGAACAGTCCCCAACAAGTCAGTTACAAGAAACCATTCACGATCCCTTATTCCACCTACAAATAGGAAGAGGATGAGAGAAAAAAAGGGACACACAAGGCAAAAGTAGCTTTGCAGAACACAACAAAAAAGAGAAGGATACATCAACAAGGGGTGTGGTTGTGAAGGAAGAGAAGATTGTCGCTGCTACAAGAGATAGCAAAGAAAAAGAAAACAAGTGCGGCATAGCAATCCAATATTTGGATGATTCCTCCTATTAAGCAAGATATCTAAGCAAGGAGGTAAGATGATCCATCTTTGTTATGTTTGATAATGGCTAGTAAGGGCTGATTTTCTCAAACTTTTCTCTTCTTGCTTGTCTAACCACATTCACAATGCTTGTATGAAAATATGAAGATTGTTATTGTAAGCTTAGACTTATTTTTTGGATCTCTCCGCTCGTTCTCTGCACTCTCATACCTAAATAACTTGGATGAGAGTTGTTTCTGTAACGGTTCAGAAACATCCATTTGAGGAATTTTTGGCAAAGGACTGCTAGCTTGTATGAAAATATCAAGATTGTTGTTGTAAGCTTAGACTTATTTTTTTAGATCTCTTCACCCATCCTCTGCACTCTCATACCTAAATGGCTTGGGTGAGAGTTGTTTCTGTAATGATTCAGAAACACCCATAATGATTTGGGGCATGTTTGGCAAAGGATTGCCAATAGGGGCTATGGATCCCTAATATGAGGATTGGTACCATCGGCAAAAAGCGAGAGCATCCTTGGGGTCATCGATAATTGTGAATTGTTGAATTTTTGGATTTTGTTGGAAGTTGGTTGATAAACCCTTCCCTTTTGAATGCATAAATCTTGGATCTGAATCTTGAATTATACTTCTTTTTCCTATACATGTTCAAGTCTGATTTTAATATCTTTTTATAACTTGATGGAGTGGAGGAAGACCTAGGATGTTAATTTATGGTTGTCATGTATCTATTCTCTACTATTGAACATATGAATTTTTTGATTAAATGATTATTGGTAAAATGGTTGCAAGAGTTAAATTTAGATCTTATTTTTGTGTGTGGCTGGAAATTATAAAATATTATTATGTGATTGAACAAATATGAGATTATTAATTTATTTTCTTCTGTGGTCATTTCTTTGGTTTTCAAATGTGCAAGTGATCCTGATTAAATATTTCTTTTTAAGTTGAATACTAAAAAGTTTGATTTTTTTTAATCTAATGAATCTTGTACAGATATTTTACTATGTCTATTTCTTTTTAAAGTTATCTCTTAATTCTTAAATTAATATTGATTGACCTGTTTTAGAGCTAGATCTAGGCATTATTGATCTCATTTTCATTTTAAAGGTTAATGCTAGTTCGATTATTGTAGAAAGAAAGCCACCTGGGCATTTTCTTCTTTCAACTAGCTTTCTTTTTAGGGGGCTTTGGATGCTAGCTCTTACTCCCTATGAGTTGTTGTTACATTCTCTACACTTTGTTATTGCTCTTTCCTGCTGAGAATATGAAAACAGAACGTGGGTATGCTTTGTTCCATATTTTCAATGTCAATTGTGCTTTAATCCTTCTTTTGGATTTTTGTTAGTTTGTGATTTTGCTGCTGCTGCTATTCAGAATTCTTCAGTGAGTGGTTCCAAGTATTGGTTATCTATCTGGAAACTGAAAACTGAACATTGTTGTTCTGGAAATTGGTTATCCCTCAAAGCTTTCAGTGGTGGGATAATAGAGCGTAAAGATTCTGAGACCATGCAGATGCTCGATTTGGGCATGGAACAGTTGAGCCTTATTGATTTGGCATAGGAGAACAATGATCTCCTTCC
>MNCI01009604.1:438897-469619 GCA_015680685.1 Gnetum montanum | reverse complement strand
CATGGAACAGTTGAGCCTTATTAATTTGGCACAGGAGAATGATGATCTCTTGCCACCATTCTGCGATTATGTTTTTCCAAAATTTTCTCCAGGTTTGAGGTTATTTTAAATTTTGTGCATGATTTTGTTTTATCTTCTTTTAGTTTTACCACGTTTGTTGCTTTAATTCATGCCAATAGGTGGTATTGTGGTTTTGGGAAATGTAGGATTCCTTTTCTCCAGGTTTCGGGTTATTTTAAATTTTAGGCATGATTTTGTTTTATCTTCTTTTAGTTTTATTGCATTTACTAGGTTAATTCATGCCAACAGGTGGTATCGTGGTTTTGGGAAATGTAGGATTTCTTAATTTGTATTATTGTCATGTGCTAGTTGTTTTTGGTTCCACCATGTGTTTTGGCTGAATTCATGGTGCTTGTTGTCGGACTAGTTTTCCACAATGTTTGCTAAAATTTTTTTTGGGTGCTTACGACATTCTCATTTTTCAAGAGGTAGGAAAAATAGATGTTTAGTTTTTGTATATTTAAGTTACTTGCCCAATATTTTTTTTTATAGATTGAACTTGTTTAATAGCAAAAGTGTTCAGAATGGTTTGTGCCAACTTACACTATGTGGCTCTCTTTTCTAGAATTTGGTTTATGTACAAGTAACTTACAGTAAATTGGTAAACCTGAAATCATGTCCAGGCACAACGAAAAAGAACTATTTACGTCAAAGTCTACCCTGGGACCCTGCATTCTTTACAGAACCAAGTTGTTAATACACCTACATTTTTTACCCATGTGTTAATGATATTTTCCATGCAAACAAATACCATGTTTGGTTGATGTGAAGCCAAAATGACCAGATCTTATACATGGTTTAATTTGCAGGGCTTCTTGATGAAAATGAGCTAATTGCATATACAAATATGAAACCCAAACAGGATCTAGGTACCAGTAATCCTAGAAAAAATGAGGTGGGTGCCCACTCAAATAGTACTTTTGTAAAAGAAAAAAGGCTAAAAGAAAATTTCTTAAAAACAAAGAGTAGTTGTGGCCCTCGTGCTTCTGTTGCTACACCACAGAAACAAGCAAATCGAACTTGTGTGCCATCACACAAGAGATCTCCATCTACTTCTATCATTTCATTGCAAAATCCTGGTCAAGTTGTGGGCAAGGATAATTGGCGTTCACCTCTACAGAAAAACCTGTATTCAGATATAAGAAAACCTTCTGTGGGTCCTTCTGTTCTACTTGGTAAAAATCAAAAGCATAAGAGAGAACTTTCTTCTCTCTCTTTATCTAGCCTACCAACATTTCAAGATGCATTATCATCACAGACCCATAGCACTTTTCTGCGCAAAGGAGGTGAGATGCTACTCGATTCATATGTTTTTTTCCTAAACTTTCTCAACACTAAAATGTCAATTTATTCATGTGATTGCTTGATGCTAATCTATTTTGTAATTTAATGGATTTTAGGAGGTGTCAGATATTCCAAAAAGGTACCTTTTAAGTTGCAATTTCCTTTTTAATAGTTATATCTTTAAATAAAAGAGAATTCACAAAATTTGTTTGAGTTATGATAGGTCAATCCAGTGCAAAAAGCTAAACACAAACATAAGCATGTTGGCAAGGAGCATTTTCAGCTGGAAGCTTCTTCACCTATCATGTGATGGTTTTTCTCATTGTGTCTTGCTTGTTTTTATATTTAACTATCACTGTCATTTTTTGGATTAACATGATTTTTTATTTCTTTGACCTCAGGAAAAACACCACAATGACAAAGACCGCTACAACCCAACCAAACAAGGATGCTAATAAAAAGGCATTTTCCAGTAAACCTTTTGCCAAAGAATTTACATGTGCCTCTAAGACGGTTAAAAACACAATTGGACAAGTGCTACTAGGTAACTATCTAATTTGCTATATTGTGGATTTTCTTTTTTTCTTGGGAGCCACTAAGATTCTCTTAACTTTAAGGATATTTATCTTGGGTTTATGGTAAAATTTCATTTATATTTTTATGGTTCCGTTCCTTTCAATAGAAAATAAATGCCCCAGATTTGAAGATTTTTGTATACAAAATAATCCCTTATTTGATAGCCCATCTTCAGGTAATAATCAAAAGGGGATTTTTTTTCATCAAAAAGGCCAAAATTTTCTTGACAACTTTGTTAGGGATTTTAAATTAAATTATATTTTGGTTGCATTTTGAAGAGTTTAAATTCCAAATTTTGTCTCTATGCTTCACAAATTTTGTGTCATGGTTGTGCGCTAATTTCATATAACCTTGTTTTATTGTTACTTGTAAACATAGGCAATTATGAGTTATGATCAGTAAATCTTGGTTGAGATTTGTGAAGGCAAATTCTATAAAAATAATTTCATATGAGAAGGCTGAGAAGGGATAACTGGTTAACTTTTCTTTTTATTTTAAATAACTAATACATGAATTGGTATTATTACCTGCATAACAAGTCTTTTGGATCTTAGAACTAGGTCATTTATCTTAGAATTTTTAAATATAAACATGAACTATTAGGATCCTATGATTATTGCAGGGAAGTTGTATCCTTGATTTTTGAACATCCAAATGTCCAAAATTCATGACTCCAATGTCTCTTTCCAATGTTGTTGTTTTTGACACCCTAGCAATTATTGGTTAAAGACTTGAATATCCTATGATGTTTTCTGATATGCACACACTTTTCAATGCAGCAAATATAATGTTGAAATTGGGTGGTTTTGATGAGACTCAAACCAATGATGGAGGGTTTACTGGAGAAAATTTTAGCTCTAGCCCTGATCAACAAACATCAGGGAAGGCACAAGGTTCTGAAAATACCTTTTTACGTCAAAGTCTAGATTGGAATACAGCTTTCTTCACAGAACAAGGTTTCTTTAATTTCTTATTCTTATTTAATTAGTATTCTTAGTTCTAGAAAATTGCATTACATGACTTAACCTGTGGACAATTTTTCAATGTGTTATTTGTTTCATGACTTCTAAATCCTTATGAGCTAGCTGAATATACAAACACAACATTGCCAGAATCTCCTCTTGATCCTCCCTTTCCAAAATGCAAGACTAAAGCTATGTCTTGCCATCAAATGCAAGGTTATACATCCTCTTCATTGCAAGAGAGATTAGGAAAGAAGCCTTTGCATCAAATGCACTCTACCACAAATTTTGATTTTATCAAAAAGCCCATAAAAAGAATATCAACAAGCACCCATGCAGGACATCTTCTCAGACATGAACAACCTAAAGCAACATCCCAAAAGAAAACTTGTGCATGTCCTACAAGGGAGAGAGCTCAACATCCAAATGACATCAGTAACAAACAATGTAACAGAAGCCATATTTCTCTATCATCCAACCCTACAATGACATGACCTGGTCAAAGATTCAATGCCAACATAAGGGTGAGATATGTTTATTGAAATAGGATATATTGCGTACTAAGATACCTATTATTTTTCATTGTGTATAAATGGACATATTTGCTCATAGGGAATGCATATGGTTGTCCAATTGTTTGTAGTATGGGACAAAATGGCAAGATTAAAGAATCTAGTGCTATCATTTGACCATGGAATGTGAAATATGTATTGCAGACCATGCTATTATAGAAGACATACTCTTTTTGTGTTACCAATTATGTTTTTACCCAGGGACAACCATTTCACAATTTTTCATGTTTTTCATAGGTGGAACCTGGAGATAGAAGCAGGGAAAACTCGAACAAAAAGGTTGACAACCTTTACTGTAAAAGGTTGGCTTCTCAACAGTCTAGTCTAATGACAATTCCTATATTGTATCCTTTCTTGAAAATAATTTTTTGTTATAGTTCTATAATAAGAGTTATAGTGGCAACATTCTAGCTTAAGATTCAGAAATTTTCTTATTTGCATCCTTAACTAGTAATGTTAAAATATAGCAATGCAAGAGTTGGCAAGGAATTTGAGAAATTTAATCCAAACCAGCCTAACACAAATGTAGCTAGAGACGTGGGATCTTTTGCCCAAAAAATTTCATCAGTTTCTAGATGCATCAAAAACAAGATTGGAAAAGTGTTGGCAGGTTTGAGTACTTTCTTGTTAGATCCATGATAAATTCTATTTTAAAAAAGTGGGTTGTCACTATGACAATTGGAACTTCCTATCCATTGCAGTTACCAAAACAAAGAATACGGACGATAAACACCAATCTTTGATACCCAAAGATGACTCTACTTTAGCAACGTCAATGTCTAGTGCATCTCCCTCTGTTTGTCATTCTGTGAATGCAGCATATGAATTATGGCCTTCATCAAACATGAAGAGTGGGCAGGTTTCTCATGCACTTGAACTTTGCACATCCTACACAAATGATTCTAGCTCCATATTTCACTCTAGTTTATCTCCTGGGAGTTCTTTTGGTACTTTTTCCTCTCAAAACTCTTCAACTTGCTCATTTAGTCCAATGACAAGCCATTTGAGGAAAGGGCACACTGATATCATCTCAAGTGAAAATGACCATTTACTTCCATTGGAGAATCTTAGAGCAAAAATTCAGTGTGCTGAAAATTTAGACATAACATCCAATCAAGTGGACTTGGTTGGCTATGATCCACGTTCATTTCCCAGCTCTTATAGAATGCTACCTTTTGATGTAAAGCCTTGTACTGCAAGTTGTAAGTATAAACTACATGCATTAAAACCAACTCGGCTGAGACTACCATCTCCAAAAAATGGTTATTTTGTTAAGGTTAGTATGTCTCAAATGCCTATGTAGAATAAATTTGTTTCATATTATAAGAAGCAGAAATTTGAGCAGGAAATTTTGTGAAATTTTGTTTTATCCTCTTTTATTAAAATTCTTGCTTGTGGCTTTTGTAGGACAATATCTCATCCTTGTGTAATACTTGAAGATAAACCATCCTTGTCCAATACTTGCAGACAAACCATTATAAGATCAACCAAATCTTTTGCTGAAAGCTATGTATCAAATGAACTCTATTTTTTTATGCAATGCAAACACTCAATCAATGTTTTTGAACTACAAAATTAAATTGCAAAACTTCGATTATAGCTATGATAATACTGTGTCATAAATACGACTTATATTTATAAGCATTTATTATGACTATGACTTCATAGATGTGATTTCACATCACAAGTTGTGACAGTGCATCACAACCTCTTAGAACCACAACTTTATTGTTTATCACCTAACAAAACAATGCACTAACTACTAAAACTGCACTCTTAAGGTCTATACATTAAACATAATAATGTAAAGGTGTCTTGTGCAACTTGAACTAACAATCTCTTGCTTACATAATATTTGTTAAACAATGAGATGTAAAACTGATGAAGGCCCTATTCATTGGTAATTATTCATTATTTGATGTGAGCTATAATGCCAAGCAACCTTTATGTATTTCTAAACGTGGATTGATCCTTGGATTTATCAAACTAATTTCAGAATTCCTTTTTTATGGAATTTTTTTAAAAAATTATAACTCAATGCTACCTAGTAAAATCGAACTTGTGACCTAGGGCTACTAGGCCAAGATCCTTACCACTAGGCTAATACCTAAATTATACTTTGACATGAACATATATTCCTTCCATCTTTAGTTATAGAACCTAAATTATAGAAAATACTTTGACGTAAACATATGTTCCTTCCATCTTTAGTTAAAATAACAACTTTCAAATGCATTGCCTTAATATGCCACTAGCGGAATAGGGAAGAACATTCTATAGTTAATAAAATTTAGTGTTTTTTTCCCTAGTAATTGCTTGTATGTGTGAGAATTTAGAACGAACCTTAATTGTGAAAAATGCAACTTCATAGTTTTTAATTTCAAAACATAGAATACATTGACAATGGTTGATTCATGTATGCATGACAAAGATTGACTCCTTCAAATACTTACTGAGGAAGAAACCATATCAACAAACACTTTGCCAACACTAGTGGTGTTGGTGGTGAAGAACCTGAAGCATGCTGCTATCTTCTACCATACAAATTTTTGTAGTTTCAGATTATATTTTTATATTTAACTCTTAAGATTGCGATGTATCAATGGATGTAATGTATTGTAATTCTTACATATGGCATGAAGTTAAACCATGAACAAGTTAGTGGGTCCTTGGTATAAAGGGTTACATTTCTGAAACTGAAACTGAGACTGGAACTTTTACTTGCATTCTTTGAGAACCTTGGGATCTATGAGATCGGTTTGAAATTTCCTTTTATGGATTTTTTTTAAAAAAATCCATAACTCAGTGCTGCCCACTAGAATTGAACCTATAACTTGGGGTTATCAAGTCAAAACTTTGACCACTTAGCGAACACCTCATTGATGGGAAATAATAAGTATATATACAAAACTATCATGAAAAAAAAGCAATTGGAAGCTTCAAGCCTCGACCAAAAAAGATAGAAGCTAAAGTTATCAATTCCATATCTCTCATCATAATTTATGCATGTTGCTTAGCATTATGCAAACTAATCCTAGATTTACTAAACCTAGTCATGGTTTCTCAATGATGCTTAAAAGCTTCTAGAACTTCTAAAAACTTCATCTATGACATTACCATAATATGCTAGCATTACTATCTATATCTAACAACCAACCCTTTAACACCAATATCTAATAATTGACACTAGCTTAGATATATATATATATCTATATATATCTATAAATTGGCTGAGATGATTTTTCAAAAAAATGATGTTAACTAAGCCTGACTACTGGACGAGGTAACAAGATAACTAAAAATGGAATCACCCATCCCTCCTCTATTTCTCTACCACTTATTGATGAGCGGCGAGGTACCCCTACGCTCAACCATAGGAATACAAGCGTTTCCCACATGATTCGGACGAATTCCAAGGACTATGTGCCTATGTTCCTTGGTGGAAGAAGGACAGGTTGATTGATTGTTGTCTTCCCAAACTTACTTGTATGTCATGATTGTATGGTGAAGTAAACTTGAGGCATATCATTTTTATATCTTTTATGTTTTTATGTCCTGTGCTAATAGGGAAAGAGAGAGATAACTAAGTCACTAATGTAACTTAACTATTGATTAACTAGGCTTTAACTAATCCTAACACCAGTATCCGTTCGCACTTGCCATACACATCTTGAACCAGTGCAACACTATTGGGATTACTAAACACTAATTGTAACTAGGTTACCAAGTATTACATGCATGCTCGAAGTGATCGTGCAGAGTGTAATTTAACAATTTACTTAATTGATCAAAATGAATTGCTATGCTAATAACAAAAATGTAAAGTGCATAAAATAAAAATAAAATAAAATAAATGGTAAGAAAATAAAATAAAAGGACTATGTAAGAAAATAAATCTCAAGTGCTGCAAGGATGAATCGAAGAGCTCGTCTTGATTGCCATACATAAGGTGTGCTCAGGTACACAATGCTCAAATAAAGATCCATCCACACTTTGACCTTCTAGTGTAGGCACTTGGAAACTACTCTAACTTCCAAATAGACTACAAGAGTTTTGCTACTTGACTACTACCAGACTCCTCTTTGACTCCTTTTGAATTACTCCCTATTGTGCTCCTGGGCATTGTATTTATAGGCCCAGGAGTAACCTAGGAATAACTGCTCTAATAATAAAACCTCTAATAATTATAGTAATTGCTCTAATAATTAGAGTAACTGCTCTAATAATAACCACTCTAATAATGAGAGCAGCTGCTCTAATAATAACCACTCTAATTATTAGAGTAACTGCTCTCATCATACTCCCACGACTGAATGAAAACTCATCCTCGAGTTTCTTACAAAATATTAGAAAGGTATGGGATTATTGACTAATTGAGAATTGATGGTGGAATGGGATGACAGGCTCAACGTGCCCAGTGAAAGGATCAATAAGCATATTACAACATTAGTGTTCATGACCATTGTGGTGAACACTCGTACATAAATGACATCCAAGCCTTTATTTGGTAGCTTGTAGAGAAAGAGAGAGAAAGAAAATGAAGTGTGTTGCCGCCAATGCTAAGATTGCACCTTCTGTTGTTTATCCATAGCCACACCACCAGACTTGCTCCTTTCATAAATGCTCCAGTTTCGGTCCATCTTGAGTGTTTCATCCAAGCCTAGTCCATTGTTTGTATGATCGCCATTTGCACAAACAACACAGTTACAAATGAGAAAGGATAGATAATCCACAATGCAGTTGATACCTTGCCTCGATATGAAGTGCATGGGCTGAGTTGTGGTTACAGTAGAAACTGGTTCAGAGATTTATCACTGGCAACTACCTAAGGTGTAGGGGTTAAGTAATTAGTAAAATGGAAAAAATTGAAAAATTTGTGCCAGGGCCCCCACAACTAAGAGCAAACCTTTGGTAGCTATAGGATGGAAAAACATGAGGAACAAGAAAGATGAAAAATATCAACGGCAATGCCAATAAAATAGATGTCATGGATAGGGATGAAATAAGAAATGATTGATTGCAGGAAATGTTTAAGGGAAAGAAGTTAACAATTGCATCAAAAAGAAATGCCAATGGTTCCTCCCCAAAGCAGACTCATGCCTTTTATGCCCTAACAAACCCACAAACCAAAGAGTCTATAGGCTCTAGGAGTGTCATTTGGAAGCAAGGGTTAAAAACTTACCTACAAGAATTCACCAAAGAAAAACAATGCATCAACCCAGAATGGACTAATGATAAAATCGGCAATGGGGTGGAAAATGGGAAGAAAGATTGAGAGGAGAGAATGGAATGAAATCCCAAGAAGAAGGTTGTGTAAAGCCCCTTATGTACTTTATGGTTAATGTGATTGAGTAGAACTCATCCCAAATCCAGACTCAAACAAACCACATCCAGTGACCTTGCATCAATACACTTGACCAATCCATCCACCTGAAGTAACAAGAATGCTTCCACAAAAAGTTATCACCATTCCAAAGAGAGCGAGATGGAGAAGCAGGAAGTGAGAAAGGGCCTTAGTTAGAGGAAACCTTCATGCATGGGTAACATATCTTTTCAGTTCCATAACCAGTGCTTGTAGCCCATATTGCTTTATTATGTCTAAGGGGTGTGCTTTTTGCTATTCTTTAGATTCTAACCATTTTCAGATCTTTGTTCTATTTTTGTTTAGGTATTAATCCTTTTGCAGGTTCTCAACGGGTTTTGATCACATTGTAGGCTTTTGCGGACCACGACATGTTTCTACTGTTTGATCCGTGTCTTAACCACTGCTTTTCTTACATTGGTCTTCTTGGTTGTGGTTTCTTCTGAAGGTGCTTTCTTCAATTTTATCACAACCTCTGGCTATTTCTTCTTCAGCATCGTTGTAGCTAGTCTCTTTGTTACTGTTGAAAAATTTTGTTTGTTGTTGTTTTCAATTGAATGCTTGCGTGCATAACATTCTTTGGTATCGGACCCCTCATGTCCACCATTCAAACATGAGGGCTCCTCTAAACCCTATACACCCTTCAACTTTGCTAAAAGATATGATTTGTTGAATGCTTCATGTTCACTTTTTGAAATATTGTTCTGTAATAGTTTGTCAATACAACGTCCCACCCCCATGTTACCTATGTCAAGTGGGTCCCACTCTATTTATTAGAGTGGCAATTACTTTATTTATTATAGCAGTGATTATTATATTTATTAGAGTGATGGTTATTCTATTTATTAGAGCAGAAATTACTCTATTTATTAGAGCAATGGTTGTTCTATTTATTAGAGCGACAGTTACTCTATTATTAGAGTGGTGGTTCTATTTTTAGAAGTTGGGATCCTTTAAATACATGTTCTAGCATGCTCATTCCCTTACGTTTATAGCTTCAGTTTCTTAACTGCATTGCCTAAACACACTGCTGAGGGGCGAAAAAATTTTGTGTAACAACATACGTTGTGCAATGCTATGTGCTTTTTATTACTTTTTGTTTAACAATTTTTCTGTTTTACAGTTTCTACAGTATTTCTCTTAGCCCTCCTATTCTTTTCATTGATGTATGAGAGATCACATCAAAAGTTTTAAGTTTACTAAAATTTTCTCTCTATCTCGTTGCCTTGGAATTGCTGAGCTTTGCTTGACAATGCTTTTTTTTGTTCTTTGAATTCTAACCATTTTCAAATCTTTGTTCTGTTTTTGTTTAGGTATTAATCCTTTTGCAGGTTCTCCACGAGTTTTGATCATGTTGTAGGCTTTTGTGGACCATGACATGTTTCTACTTTTTAATTTGTCTTGACCACTACTCTACTTACGTTGGTCTTCTTGGTTGTGGTTTCTTCTTGATGAGTGGCGAGGTACCCCTACACTCAACCATAAGAAACGAGCGTAGCACGCGCGATCCGGTCGAACTCCGCAGACTAAATGCCTAAACGCCCCATGGAACACTTGGGGTTAATCATTCGTTGTCTTCCCAGACTTACTTGTTGTTGTTACGGTGTATGGTTAAGTAAGTCTAAGGTATATGATTTTTTTTGGTCTTTTCAGGTTTATCTCCTATGTTAAAGGGTGAAGGGTTGAGAAAGCTAACTAACTCTAACTNTGGGTTACCAAGTAGTCACAATGCTCGTAATCAAGTCGTACTCATACCGCATGCGACGAGCAGCCGATTCCTTGACTAACCATACACATCCTTAGATGCTCGTAATCAAGTTGTACTCGTACCGCATTCTAGGAAAGCAATAAATAACAATAAATAAAATCCTATCCATGCACTGCAAGGTTTATCCAATCAAGTTCGTCTTTATTGCCATACACAACTTGTGTTCAGGTACAATGTTGCTCGAATAAAGAGCCGTTCACTCTAGGACTCCTACTGCGGGCACATGGGAAATTAATCTAACTTTGGAGTGATCAAATTGCCAGAGCTTCGCTACTTCTAGCTAGGATTGGGAAATGAGGGGAGTGCCGCCTCTTATTTATAGATTTGGCGGTGGACTGCAATATCGCATACGCGATATCGCATGGGATGTGATATCGCGGCGGCCGCAATATCGCGTACACGATATCGTGGCTTGTGCATATCACGTCTCATCACTTCTGAAGGTGTTTTCTTCAGTTTCATCACAACCTTTGGCTATTTCTTCTCCAACGTCATTACAGCTAGTCTCTTCATTGCTATTGAAGACTTTTGTTTGTTGCTGTTTTTAGCTGGATGCTTGTGTGCATGACATTCTTTGGTGTTGGACCCCTTGTGTCCACCATTCAAACATGAGGGCTCCCCTAAACCCTATACACCCTTTGGCTCTACCAAAAGATTCGATTTGTTGAATGTTTCATGTTCACTTTTTCAAATACTATTTTGTAATAGTTTGTCAATACAACATCCCACCCCCATCTCGCTTATGTCGAGTGGGGCCCACTCTATTTATTAGAGCAGTGGTTATTCTATTCATTAGAGTGGTGGTTACTCTATTTATTAGAAGTTGGGACCCTAAACCCTAAACCCTAAACCTTAAACCCTATACACCCTTCGGCTCTGCCAAAAGATCCGATTTGTTGAATGTTTCATGTTTGTTTTTTGAAATACTATTCTGTAATAGTTTGTTAATACAACATCCCACCCCTATCTCGGCTATGGCAAGTGGGGCCCACTCTATTTATTAGAGCAATGGTTATTCTATTTTTAGAAGTTGGGACCCTTTAAATAGATGTTCTGGCATGCCCATTCCTTTGCCTTTGCAGCTTTAGTTGCTTGGCTGCATTGCCTAAACACATTGATGAGGGGTGCAAGTCCTCGAAAATGTTTTGTGTATCAACATACGTTTTGCAATGCTATGTGCTTTCTATTGCTTTCTATTACTTTCTGTTTAATAGTTTTTTTGTTTTACAATTTCTACAGTATTTCTGTCAGCCCTCCCGTTCTTTTCCTTGGCACACGAGATCACATCAAAAATTTTAAGTTTTTTGAAATCTCATATAGTAGATCCCATTTTGTTGGGATAAAGCTAGGATGATGATGATGATATACTTTGTTGGTGGATTGAAGGTTGTTTCCCTTTGGAATAGGGCTGGAGGAGCATGTAGATCCTCATAGGTTTTATGCTATCACAACCATCATCAAAAAATTACATTGGCCTTGATTTCTTTATGTAGGTTTGTGGAGGAGCCTTGGCTTCGATGCTTCGGCCATTGCCCTTCCTTTTTTGAGGGCAAGGGTTAGGGCTAAATAAGTTAGAGTAGGAACATGTCTTGGCTTTTATAGGAGAACAATGTCTCTTATGATTGCCTATACTTGTTATGGTCATGCTTCTGTATGTTGTGTTAGTCATGTCTCTTAAGCTATCCACTAATGGATTATGTATGCATTTTTTGGACTCAAGAGTGGTGTCTAACAATGCTTCACTAGGACAATGTCATTACATGCAACCACTTCAAATAGAGATTAAACTTTTGCTCATTTATTAGTCCTTGGCTCACAGACATTACCATTCCCACCATATTCTAACCATCTATACGATTTTCTAAGGTATTTTTTTTCAGCAATGATTACAAACAATGCTTCTATCTGCGTTTGGACCTAATTTGTCCCTTCGAGGGCAAGGCATTGTAAAGCAACCCATAGCAGTATTGGAACTGTACCTTTGGTTTTTTTAGTCAACGTGAAGCGCGTATTATGCGCGTCATTCTAAAAATAAGCAGCCCATATGTTTACGTACATCCCCAAAGATAGCAAAGACTGGGCGTCAAGTAAATAAAAGAAAACAAGAACAGCAAATTACTGTGCCTTTGCTGTGCGCGTCAGTGAATCTTTGCCACGCGTTTGTCGAAATCCCAAAAATCAATGCTAGCCCATAGCCCGTAATAACTCTCTCCAGAAAATCGATTCCTTATAACCGAAACCAACCTAAAGATAGCAACTAACCCAAGGTAAACGCAAACCCAAATCTAAACCCAGGGTTGGAAGGGCCGGTGGCAACCGCCGTGAAGCTTCGGTTATCGTAAAATTACTTTGACCGACTCCACCAAAACCAAAACCAAGACCAAAACCAAAACCAAAACCAACAGTGGTTTGTTTCTTTTTCCCGGTGGTTTCCACAGCAGTCACGTCGCCGCGTCAAGCCGTCCATGACACGTCAACCGTGTAAGGTGGGACCACGCCAGCCACCGCCTTTGAATAGCCTTGCAATTCATTAATTCATAATAATCAAGCCAAAGCAGCAAACCGTCGTCGTATTTAGAAAAAAAAAACCGTAATTTGACTGGACAAAAAATGGCGAAACGGACGACATGATTAATTTACTAAAAAGGACAGATCAGCGGGCGGCATCATGGTTGGGTGGCTTCCGCTACCCTTCGTCCAATAAATAAAAAAATACCGAGTCTTCTTTTAATTCTCCACCGCCTCCACGGCTTTATAACCGGGTCTCCCTTCTCGCCGTTTTCTTAGCTTTGAATGTGTTTGCTTGAGATTTTCATTTTCGTGGATAGGGCTTCTCAGCCATTCCTGTGATTTGTGGAACAGGGAGTTGTTTTCTCGGATTGTTCGCGTTTGCTGTTGTGTTTTTGCGCGATCTAAGGAATCTGTTTCAGTAACAGATCCTTCTTCGATCAGATCCGTGTTTAATCTGCCTGTAGCTTCGTGCTTTTGTTCTTTTCGTCGTAGTCGTCGTCGTCGTCGTTGTATTGCTGTGGATTGTTCTGGTTTTGTTTGCTGTAAATATGGCTACAGCTTTTCTTCGTACATCCGATTGCCTACGGCACGGCGCGGATGCACGGTTCTTAAAGGTCTATGGCGCTGGTTCGCCTTCTCCAAGGCGGAAAAAGCTGCATCCGCACCAGCAGAGCAAAAATTCTGAGGCGGCGGAGCTCGAAAAGGATAGACCGAAGCAAGATCGTGGCAAAAAGAAGAATTTTTCGCAGCAGCAGCAGCAGCAGCAGCAGCGGCGGCAAGTGAATAGGCGACAGCAGCAGCAGCAGCAGCAGCGGAATCACAGAAACGGCAGAAACGGCGAATCGAAAATGGTGGTTTCGGATGAGAGCGTGGCGAAGGTCCCGGCGAAACGGGCTCTGCAAATGGGTAAGGTCACCATTCTGAAGCGAGGCGATGAAGAGTTAGTGCAGAGGCTGCGAGAGCAGAGTCTTTTTGGAAACGATTCTGAAACCCTTAAACTAGGTGCTTCTGCCCTAATTGTTAAGACGGAGGTCGGCAAAGAAGAATGGGCTGGTCCGGGGTTTGTCAATTCCCCGTCGCCCAGGTGCCTCCCGATCCCCAAGTTATGGCGGCTTCCTCCTTCCTCTTCTTCCACGTCGTCGTCCTCCTCCGATTATGGTGAGGATGATGGGGACGGTGAACACGACGATGCTACGAAGAATCTGAGGCGGTTTTTAGGCCTCCTGTGAGCGTCTCAGTTTCCTTTTTCTGGCTCTTTGTCTGTTTTCATCTTCTTTCTGGAATATTCCTGGCAGGTACCTTCGACGTTTTTGCAGGGAATATTCCTAGCAAGTGCCTCCGACGTTTTTGCAGGTGACTCTTGCAACAGCTATGGAGGTCGCAAGATTTGTTTGCTGTGCTCAGCCGAAGGGATGAAGGATGTATAAACTTTTCTTGCGGCCTTTTTGTGCTGATTTGTGCCTTTCTTTTCCCCGTTTCTTCGTGATCAAGACTTAGTGACACCATTCTGTGTACAAAACAGTTTCAAATAAATTCATTCAGAATAATGTTGTGGAAAAGCATATTGTTTCATCTTTTATTCTTGTTTCTAGTTTGAATTGTGAAACAAATAATTTTAGAACGGAACATGTAATTCTGCCTCTTAACAATGTTATCTTTTATGAAAGTTCGGGAGACGATTAATTCGAGGTGTGTGTGGCTGACATGAATGACGCCCCTGTTTTCCACCGACGAGCTGCGCGCAAATACCTAATTCTCAACGACTGAGTCGGGGAACTATTTTTTTGTCTTGTTTTTCATTTATTTATAATCAGTTGGCGTCTCGGAAAAAAGATTTCTTGAAATGTTAAATTAACAATAGTCCATTTACAGCCGTATCAAACTTGATTGTTATGCAAAACATGCCGTGTAGTAAAGAAGTTTACCGATTCGTGAGAACATTGATCTTGTTTCTGATTTTGTCTTGTGACTTTCCTCTTTGAATATGCAAAAGCTTTACCAGAAAGCTGAAGTCCCGCTGAGCGACGACTTTAATCAGGCTTTAATGTGTGGCTAAACGTGGGAGAATATTGGCGAAGTAAAATAGTCAGAAGACGACGCTACTTTATTAGCTGGTCCAGTTGTTGGGGGCAAATGAGAGGGTTCTTGTCAGCTTTTCCCCATCTCGGTACTGCTCAATAGACATGTCTGCGTGGGATGTTAGTATGCTTGTTACAAATGGTAGATAATTTTCTTAACATTATAATCATAGTTTTGCTGCTAATGATCATAGTTGGACTATGATTATAGTTAACCTTCGCACGCCAACGATTCAACAACTTTTCAAAGTTTCCAGCAAAGCATGCTATAAAGTATCAAAGTTTACCAAAAAAGCATGCTAGAAAGTATCGCTTCGGTGACTAATTATCAAAGTTTACCTAAAAAGCATGCTAGAAAGTATCGCTTCGGTGACTAATTGATTATCTGAATTTTGCGCTAGTTTCATAGGATTCCCAACTTTATCTGAAATTTGCCCCAAATTCATTGGATTCTCAACGTTTTGTCTTATTTTTGTGGAATCTGGTTTTGATTTATGATTTAGCTTAAATTTAACTTTAAAAGGTTATGAGATTACTCCAAAATAGTTTAGGTTAATCAAATTGTTTCAAAATGGATTAGGTGAATTAAAACCCTTATTGAAATTGTTTTGAATTCGAACCTTTCTCAATTTTCACCCTTAAATTGTACAACTTTTAAGCCATGTAAATTTCAAAATTAAGAGCCTCAAATTCATGATGATACTTTTTGAAGACGTATACTATTGAAAAGGGAAAAAGGTAAAATCCCAGCTAATGTAATTTTAAATACAATTTCAGTAAGTAGATGTGGTATAGAAGTAGTTTTAATCTGGTGGTTTTAATTTTTTTATTTTTTCTTTGAGAATAGACTTTTTATGTTTTAAACCCTCCTTTGAGTGTTTAAGTACAACATATTAGTTTTTAATAAAAAGTATTGCAAACAAGACTTGAATATTAAGTTTTTAATAAAAAGTATTGCAAACAAGACTTGAAAATTAAGTTTGAATTCATCTAACAAAAACTATTTTTTAGCTTTTCTATTTTCTTGAATAATTCTTGATCAAACCCAACATTGTCACTTTCATTATTGTTGAAATAGAAATTTTTGAATTTTTAGTAATCTAAATATTTTGATTTATACATCTAATTTTCATTGTGTATAAAGTCATATATCCATTTGCAACTCATTTCACTTATAATTTTGAGAGCATTTTACTTCTAAACATCTATATGAACACAATCTCAAGTTGTTCACTAAACTAGCTTAGTTATATATATTTATGATATGTATGTATTATTTGGTTGAGAAAATTTTTTATATTTTTCAAATTAAAAATCTTAAATTGATTCATTGAGAATTGATTTTCCAAGGACAAAGTCCAAGTTATAAAGTATTTAGGATCTCATAAATAATAATTCCCGTGAAAATATTCATCTCTAATAGTGTTATGACAATATTTATTTATTTACCATAGTAAACTCCAACAAAAGAAATGTGACCAAGAGAGCTTCCCCTCACTTTTATGACAATAAAATTATTTTACCATGACAAAGAAGGACTCACTTGGATGGGGTTGGTAATTGGCCTCTCAGCCAAAATTATTTAACTTGAAATTATAATATCTTATTAACTTCATATATTTTAACAATTGTTTTGTTAACATTCACTTTTATCCTTGCATATTTATAACAATTTTCTAGTTGATGTAGCATTGCTTTTGATCCTTCATTTAAATTTGCAACTAGTACTAGATCATACACAAAGATTGAAAATTATATCCTTGATTGATCTACATTAAAGCTAGTTTAAAAAGTATTTCTCTATATAATTTTTGAATAGCATTGAGTAAACCAGGATTTAATTTTAGGTTGTTGAATTGATTATGAAGACTAAGGTATTATTCCCACTAAGATCAATATCAGAATTGCAATTACATTTCTATAGGTTTATATTGTGATTTCGTTCATTATATACATAAATAAATCATTGTTGTTTTGTTACTTTTTGGAACTTTTATCTTTTGTTCAACTAATAGATTCTTTAATCTCCCATGAGCTATATCACTACTATGTTCTTTGTAAACAATTATGTAATTGCTTCTTTCATGTTTATTTGACTCACATTTCATGTAGTCTTCTTAACTCATTTATTTCTTTGTTTGAAAAATCTCTCATGTTTACTTAACTTTCTAGTTATGAGTGTGCCACTTCTCATGGTGGTTTTGTATAATACAAATGATTGTATGATCATTCTGTCTATCTTTGCATCATGGTTGTTGTCATTTATTATAGATTAATTCTTATATTTTGTTTTCTGTATAAATTGACTTCACTTTCTCTATTCTTCTCATGGTTTACTTTCCATCATCCATTCTAGCATGTATGATGTTTTTGTATTATCAACTAGTAGGATATGGTTGCCAAATGAACTTAATTCACACTTTTTCTCCTAAAGTGTTTCTCTTGCTTTTGAGTTTGGTTTATAAGGCACGGATTGTTACTATTCTATGTGCACATTATTGGAATTTTTTTTTATGCCTCCTACTTTCTAGGTAGGTAATTCTAAAATAGCAGGACTTAACAAGTAAGATGTAAGGTTGTAAGATTGTAACTCTCTTCTTTAAAATAATTGCTCTTTGTAACTTATAGTTATGAGTATCATAAGCCTTACTAACTTGGTTGCTTACAAATCCTCTTATGATAAACTAAGTTACATTGGTTTAGTTTGTAACTTCGCACTAGTCATAAGTGATAAATCCAAATTTTGACTGGTTACGATATCACACATCCAATATTAGACTTGCGATATTGGATCCCCGATATTAGGGCACAAGCTACGATGTCATGTATCTGATATTGCGGACATGTGTGGGCCTATAAATGCAACACTTAAGTGCATAGTCCACATACAATTTTCATTTCACACTTAGCAAAATTTTGTCAGTTTGTTTTCTTGATTTTAGCACTTAGCACTTAGGAGTGTATGCCCATAGTGTGATGTTTAGTAATTGAATGGGGTCTTTATTCGAGTGAAATGTACTTCGACACGTTTCATGTATGGAAATAAATATTGAGATTACTTTGCATCATTGTAGCATCACTTAGTTTTTAATGTTTACACTTAGAATAATTTTCCTGCTTTGACTTAGCTTAATGTTTACTGTTTTCTCTAGTTACTAATTTAATTTTTATGCACTTTATCAATATTGTTGTTAAGTGGAATGAGTACAACTGATCTCGAGCACTTAAGTGTAGTTACTTACTAACCCAGTAGTACTATCACTTGGTACACCCAATAGTGAGGTACTTGGTAACCCTAGTAGTAGTTGCATGAAGTCCAAGGTGTGAAAGGAAGTTCAAGACCAAAAGCTTATCACATAGGCTAGATTAGATTTGTTTACTGTCACTTAGATTTAGGAACCATTCCATTTACTTTATGTTTACTAGGAGCAATATGGCCCATACAACATTAGTATCATATACCTCATCATGAGTTAAACCATATGCGTCAATTTTACTAGCTCACGTGGGAAGACAACAATCATGAACTCTAACCAACTACTAGCATAATCACATTGCCTTGTCTACGAAATTTGACTAAGATGCATGTGAACACTCATAACTCGTATGGTTGGGTGTTGGACTACTCCACCACTCATCATTGGCATTGTTGTCGGGGACAAGTCAATGTTATACTAAGTAATTGATTTCTCAAAGTTCATTGTGTCTAAAACACAAAGTTAAACCTTACAACTATAAGCAAAGCACACTTGACACATAATGTCTAAAAACTAAAGTATGGCTTCCAACAAAGATCAACCATTACCTACCAAGGAGACAAGAAGAAGCAGTGATAGAATCATTGATGAAGAAGAATGGGGAATGCCAATGTAGACAAGAATCACATATGCTCACATTGATCCTTACCATCTATACATGACTTTCATCTTCCATTAGGATAATCAAATGAGGTGGAGAGACATGTAAGGCAACATAGTCCTGCCTCTAGAATGTGTAGTACTTAACATGCTCCAAATTGCCTTAAGGGGAATGCATTTAGACTAGATCCAGGAAGGATATCATGTCACTCAGCACATGACCAGACCCTATGAACCCACAAGGGAGTAGATGAGAAGAGATGCTACTATGGAGATCAAACATATACATAGCAAAGGAAAGCAGGCCAACACTTCGGTTGTCTTAGAAGAACTTGATGCTAATACATTTATCTCAAAACAACTCCACCAAAACCATGAGAAGCCTTCAAAAATGCCTATCATTAGACTTTAAGAACATGTCAAAGCCCAACTTCATTCCACTATAGTAGATACACCTAAGGGGGAATCTACTAACTCAAGGTATAAGCGACACTCAAGGCCAAGGATTCTTGCCAAATCTTACAAAGAATCATAGAAGATTCATGAAAGGCGAACAAGTCGGCACTGCTTTCCTACTACTTCATCTACCTCATCACGATCGTTGGAGGACTCTGATAGAAGGCAAAAAAAGTACTAGGACTATGATAGGGAAGAAAGGAGGACTCATGGTCATCATGCTTGATATTCACAACACTTTGACATAGAAGATGAAGAACATGAACGAAGGAGACAAAGGGATAGAATAGAGGATCAAGAGAAATATAAGCACAGAAGTGGTCACTGCTACAAAAGAGCATATGAACCCAATCACGATGATGAACCCCTTATGGCAACCCGAAGCATGATAAATATCAAGGAAGCTATCTACATACCAACCAAGCATGTGAAGGTAGCTAAATCAAATAGCCAGATTTGAATAATATGCCAAGATTTGAAGGTGGCTACAACAATGATCCACAACATTACCTTCAAGCTTTCCACGATGCCTATGTCCTCTAGAACATAGAGAGTGACTAACAAAAGTTAAAGCTATTTTTGAGAACACTTGTGAAAGAAGCAAAGAGCTTGTAAAGATCACTGGAACTTGAATCCATTAGACGTTGGAGTACCATGCTTAAAATCTTTAACAACAAGTACCAAACCTATTCAAAAGTATCAAACTTACAAAAATAAATTTAGGGATGGAAGTACGGGACTCATGAGATCCTTGATATGACAATGAGTAGATATTATTCACTGTTACACATATGTAAAGGCCATGGATTTTCATCAAAGGAACAACTTAGGCACATCGTAGATGGGATGTAGAGCAAAACTAGAGAGACCCTTGGGGTTTATGCCCAAGGAATATTATCAGAAATGATCGTCCATCATATTCAAAGATTAATAAGTCAAGTGGAAAAAGAGGAAGGAGAACTCAAAAAGAGGGAATCAACTGAAGAGTATAATAGAGATCCATAAATTTGAAAAAGGGATGCACGAGTCTATGAAATACACGAGGAAGAAACCTTGGATCAGATAATTTAGCAAAAGACTTCATCTATTCAAAAAGTAGTTAATGATATAGCAACCAAGGTAGAGAGAGTATGGGATTTAGTGGATGAGAAATTTGCTACAACCCTAAAGATCATGGAGAAAAGACTGAACAAGAGCAAAGAAAAGAAGAAAAAAAGAGATTATGAATGAGATAATTACAAGTAAGAAGAAAATGTTGCTACCATTGAAGGGTACATTGACTCCAATTCAAAGGAAGAGGAAGGATGCATGGTGTGCCAGTATGAACATCCTAAGGGATGTTATCTTGTTATGGCCCACTTGGAAGAATCTGGGGTATATGCACTCAATCCTAGCATTGTTAAAAAGTAGGGACCTAGAAGACTTCCTTATCCTCAAGGTAATATTAGATAACCTATTATCCAAGCGAAGCCTACCCTTAACCATAGGAGCAATACTTGCAATAGTGGAAGCAATTGTAGACATGGGCGATGCCACCGCCAAGGCAATAATATCCATACAAGCAACTAAACCCTTATGGATATTATGTTCAACATTTAATCTCACTAATGAACGTAATTGTCCAAACTCTACAGTATTATCTGCCAGAATACCATTGACTGACATCACCAAGGACAAACTTAGACTCATACATGCATTTACAAGCAACTAATTTTTCAAATCAACATACAAATCCTTTGCCACTAGTGCCACCACTTGCAATGTAAGGGGAATTACCATCACAACTACAACAGAGTAAAGCTACATGGGTAGTGAACATTCAGATAGAGAATCCTACCAGCAACACTAAGGGACAAATGAAGAAACATCCTTTCTTTATGACAAGTCCTGAAAAGGCTAGTAGAATTAGCACTCCATCAAGATCAAATTCCCCTACCACAGATTCTCTTACAACCAACAAGCTTTCATCATCATCCAATCCAAACGTACATATTGTCATGCTCACTAAAATTGTCATAGACTGGATAAAGGTAAGACCACTTGTTAAGAAGAGAATTGATTCAGGAATTTCTTTGATTTATCTATGAATAGTTGGAAATTTACATGCAAAGATTTGTTAGACTCAAGTTCCAAGGTTAATTTAATCTCTTATAAAACATATTAAGCATGGAACTTACCACCATTGGAAGAGTGAAATATCAGGTTGGAGCTTGCAGATTAGTCTGTTGCCATTCCTTTGGGACAGATAGATGATGTGATGACCACTGTCAATGGGTGGTTCTATCGAGTAGAATTTTTGGTAATTGATGTGAAAGATGTTGATAAGGAATTTCCAATTATCATAGGGAGAGCATGGCTTAGCATAATTGATGCTAAGCTAAGTATGAGGGATTTATCTGTTGAGATCTCTAAGGAGGATAAGCATGGAGCCATACATATGTAGTAGATTCCATGCATTATTGCTAAAAGTAAAGGGTGTAATAGTGGACTGACACTTTAGATCATTAACATAGTTACCATACTAGTCCACAACAATAGTGAACAACAATTGTGTGCAAAAGAAAGAGTAGGGGTCACTAAACCAAAAGACACCTTGTGGCCACTAACTGAGAACCAAAAATTGTTTAAAACATGCATGGAAACATCTAAATCACTTACTAATTCCCAAGCTAAGAAAATGACTTCAACTAAGGACCTAAACACGAAATTAATAATCCATGATCATACACCAAAAAGAAAAAAAGACAAAGACTTAGAAAATCAAAACTCTTCTACCATCCAAATCACCTAGGGTGATAATCAAAAAGTTAAATCAATAAAGATGGTATGTGAACCACTTAGAGTATATGATCTAGGAGTTCTAGGGAGCATCTTCCAAACACTCGTCCATGAGTTCAGTCATGGGGGAGATGCCTTATCTTTATTCAAAAATTAATAAGTGCTTTTCCATTTTTTGTTTTACAATTATTTTTAATTTTCCTAATTCTTTGATACAATTCTTCTCATTCTTTAATACTTTTCATTTCATAAAATTTTGACATTCTTTTACATTTTCAATTCTTTTAACATTTTTCATTATTTACACTTTTTTCACAATTTTTACTATCTTTTTCATTTCCTTTATATTTTTTTTTCAAACCCTTTGTAAATGATTTTGCTTACTAATAAGACACATCGAAGAAAGGCAAGATGTAGTTCAATAAGGTGAAAATTTCTCTATGTTATCAAGTTATAAGGGATTGCTTATTTGAATAGTGAGCCCACACTATTCATCCATCCATCCATCCATTAATAAGAGGTTCTTACCATGGCCATAATGATATTCTTTTTCATCCTACAACTAAGAATAAACTTGTGATCATTATGCCTGGATTGAAAAGTGAAGAACCAAGTGGAAATGAAAAGGGTGTGACATCAAAGTGATTTGTGGATTCTTTTGGATTACTATTGTGAGTTCTATTATGTTGCTAAAGTTGTATTATATCCTTGTAGATCTAACCAAAAATGGGAGTAAGAGTAAAATGAATGCTACCTTAAAAGGTTGATACAAATTGATGAGTTGTGGATTGGTTGTGTTGATGAGGCCTCGTTGACTAGGCTCGTTGACTAGACTACATTGACTAGGCCCTGTCAATGTAGGGCCTATTCTTGCCTATAAATACATGCAAACTAGCTATGTTTAGGTAGTATCTTGGTCATAGTTGTAGCAAAGCTCTTGCAGTTTTTACATTCAAAAGTTAAAATATTTTCCTGAGTGCTCGCAGTGACAGTCATTAAGTGTACGGATCTTTATTCGAGCATTGTTGTACCTGAGCATGATAGTGTGTGCGGTAATAAAGACGAGCTTCAGCATTTTAGATAGCTTAATGCTTTATTCATGCATTTAATGTTTTCAGTTATTTATTTAATGTTCCTTAGTAATTAAGCTAATTAAGTAATTAAGTGAGATAAGCTAAATAGGAATTGAGTAAACACATAAGTATGACTACTTCAAGCATGCGTATGACATTTGGTAAACCTAGCAGCACTTAATGCTTGGTAACCTAGTAACGTTATATGTGTTTAGGATGTGTACGATAAGTGGGACCAGATACGTATGTTAGGACTAGTTGAACAATAGTTAGCCAATTAGATTAAGGTAGACTTTAAATTACTTTATTCTCTATTCTGTTTATTTCAAGCATCAAAACCATAAAATATAAAATGATAAAAATCATGTGGCTCAATTACAATTAAACCATACCCTTGAGCTTCACAAGTGTAGTTGGGAAGACAATGAACATCCTTAATGATGAGTGGTTGAAGGTACCCCTATGCCCAACCATACGAATCATGAAGCATTCATGCGTGATACGATCGAATTCTATGGACTCTCTAGTTTCCAATGCACTAGTCTTCTAAGAGGTGAACCTTGTCCTAATGGTCACTCGTTGTCTTCCCAATTACACTTGTGATGCACAATGGTATGGTTAAGTGTAATTAAGGCATATGATTTTTATCATTTTATACTTTATGGTTTTGATGCTTAAAGAGAGAGATGAAGTAAATTGAGAACTAATTTAATTTAACTATTTAACTAATCTCTAACTAGTCCTAACATAAGCATCTGATCCCACTTTTCATACATGTCTTGAACTTGTGTATCCACTACTAGGTTACCAAGTGCTACGCTACTAGGCACACAAAGTAATAATGCTATTAGGATTACCAAGTGAATACGCATTTATGCTCTAGGCAGTTTTACTTATGTGTTTAATTTATTTAGCTTATATCACTTAATCAATTAATTAGCTTAATTATTGAGAAACATTAAATAAATAATTAAAAACATTAAATTCATGAATAAAACATTTAAACAATCAAGAATGCTGTAAGGTTTATCTAGAAGCTTGTATTTATTGCCGCACACACTATTGTGCTCAAGTACAACAGTGCTCGAATAAAGATCTATACACTTAATGACTCCTACTGTGGGCACTCAGGAAAATATTCTAACTTTCAAATGTAAAAACTGTAAGAGTTTGGCTACTACTATGACTTGATGTCCCATAAACACGACTGGGAGCTTGTATTTATAGTTTTTGCTCCAGGGCTATGTTGACGAGGCCCTGGTAGATGTAGCAAACACTATGTTGATGGAGAAACACCATGAAAATGGGGTCCCATCAATGGGGCAACACCATGTAAACAGGGCCCTATTAATGGGGGCCTGTTGATGAGGTCGCATCTGGGGGCTCATTGACACGACACTTTGATGCTCATCATACCCCCATGCTTTAGTAAAAACTCATCCTCAAGTTCCCATACAAAATTTGGAAGGTATGGGATTATTGATTAACTCTTAACAAAACAAACTAACTTGAAAAAACTGAGTGCCCAAGTGTACAATTCAACATATTACAAAAAATGGTGGTGTTCATGACTTAAAATTGAACACCATGACATGACTACACAAAAATTGGATAGCACATCCTCTAGTGGCATAAAGGTGGTGGAGAAGATCAAACAGTCCTAGGTAGTGGAGGCTCTTGAGGTTCTGAAGAACCTTTGCTAGCTTTGGGTACGTGCGGTACTTGAGGTAGCTGTAGTTGTTTTGCTATGGCACAAGCTTTGGTGGAAGTTGAAAGGCATCTAGTAATGCCTTCACCTTTTCCTCCTTACTTCGGGGATCATTCATAGTCCACATGGCATCACCAATGTGGGTTGAAATGGGGACATCCCATGGACAGGGCATTACAGGGAACATCTCATTTACATTGACAAACTAGGTAGCGAACTATTTACATTTTATATCAAATGCCTTGACTACATTTCATAGCTCATGGTAGTCATTCATTCTCCTAGCCAAGTTCTCGGTAGTTGATCATTAATCAGTGAATCGTGCCTTGAGAACTTCAAGTTCAACGTTTGCCACTGCAAGCTTTTTCTTGGTGTCTTTGTGATGCTTGGACTTAGCCTTGTACAACAAGTACGAGCTGGCCACTTGTTACTTGAGTTCCAATTGTGGCTGTCCAGTAGTTAACATAGCTAGATTTACATAACAAAGATTTGCAAGCTCCATGTATTCCATCATCTCCCCAATTTGCAACTCCTTCATGTAGATTTCTACCTTGTTATAGGCATCTATCCCATCAATGATGGATTCCCATAATTCTCTTCATTGTTGGAGTTGTTGGAAGATTTCATTCACTTTTGCCTTCACCAACAACATGTGTTTTTCATTCACTTCCTTTTGTAGATTGCCTTGTTCTCTGTAATGATCCTTGACTCTCTCAAATTTAAGAGCCTCTAATTTCTAGGTGGCTACCTCGATCACAGTATTCTAGCAAAGGGCACAAACCTCCTCCATGGAGAGGTTTCTATTCTCTGCTACTAATCTCCTCAATTTTGTGTTTTCTTTGGCTAGCTACTCCTAATATTGATGGATGAAGTTAGTTAATTATTATTTGTGCTCATTAACATTTTGTAGGTGAAGGTTCTCAACGATCAATCGTACATTCTCTTGGAAGGTTTGATCATAGGCTTTTTGAATTTTGTGCTATGTGTCCTCTACCAAGGATCGATAGAACACCACTATTTTCTTTACACCCTCAACCCCTTTTAGTCTAGTGTGAAGCTGTTCCATAGCTTCATCTCTTGTTAATGTAGGGTTGAGAAATGCGAGGTTGGCAATCTGGACTCTTAATTCAGTAACTTTAGTAGCCAAGCATTCATTCAATTCCATTGCTATTTTGAGTTGCTCCTCTAAGATGATGTTCTTATCCCTTGCCTTAAGAAGCTTCGACTGGGTTGTAGTAATATTATCTAAAAAGCTAAAGACATCTAGAAGTGGTTTCTTGGTTCCCACCAATTAGTCTAGTAGCTCTTCATGTTGTGTTACATTTATTTTGCCACTTGTGGTTCCTATAGATATTTGCACATCTTTGAGTGTAGTGATGTTTGGTATAGATGCCACAAATGCATTAATTATTTTGACAATTCTGTTAGCAACCATCTCTACTGTTGTCTCCTATCCTTGGTGCTGCATCACCAATGCTATTGTCCCCTCACCTTCCTCCAAGAACACTGAGAAGGTTGTAGCATTCCTAAAGATTTTTGGAAGTGACTATTAGTTTGCGAGAGTTACCATGACCTCGCTGGCACTAGGATTCAACATTGTGGGCAACTGCATTTTTTGGGTAGAGAAAATGGATCCACCTCCACTCATCAAGATGATTGTTTGGGCCACCTCATTGAGGTGATTCATTACTGGCCTGTATATGGATGGGTCCCTGCCACTCATGCTTGCTTGTTGCATTTGTTCACTCAAGAGCCATTCCTAGTATTCGTGCAATTGTTGGGATGTTGCGGCGATGTTTCGCATAATTTTTTTAGTGGTAGGTAGAGGTGGTGGTTTCTGCTCCTCTTCTTTGATAGTTATTGCAAGAATCTTGTCTTTCATCACTTCTACCCATTTGGCAGCTAGAACATGCTTGATAACATCATTGGTGTAACAAACTATTTCTTCCCTTCAATAGAGTTTCCTAATGAGACATGAGAAAGGGAGTGCCTTCCTTCCACGTTCATTTTCTTTAAACCACTTCTCCATCTCTAAATAGATTAGTTATGGAAGATTAACAGGGAATCTCCCACTCAGAGCAGTCCATGCTTGGGTAGAAAAGATAGTGATTTTGCTTAGCATCACCATGGGTGATGAGCGATGAGGTACCCTATATGTCCAACCATACGAATCACAAGCGTTCATGTATGATCCAGTCAAATTCCATGGATGGGACTAGTTGTGCATCTAGATTGTTATGCCTTAATTGCAGTTCACTATCTTCCCACTTGGATTAGTGATAACTTTGTCATGTATGGTTTAGTCCAAAGTGAGGCATATTATAATTGATGTTGTTTCGACCTTATGCTACTCCTAATGATAATAGAGAAATCAATTACTTAATCTAATTAACAACAAAAGCAAAGTCTAAACTAGCCTATGGGTAATGAGTGTCCATTCCTAGCTTGCTGTACACGTCTTGAACCCATGTATCCACTACTAGGATTACCAAGCACTATGCTACTAGTGAACCAAGTAATAACATTGTTGGGATTACCAAGTGAATATGTGTTTATGCTTGAAACTAGTTGCACTCATTCTGCCAATTCATTAATATGCATAAAATCATAAATATTAATTAAGTACATGAAAAGTAAATTACATGGAAAGTAAATTTAATCTAAGTCAAAGTGCTGCAATGAATAAGAATCAATCTCGATCGTATTGCCATTCATGGAATGTATCCAAGTACATTGCCACTTGAATAAGATGATATACAACTAACTTAGATCCACACTACAGGCACTTACTAATTGTTCTCTAAGATTATGGAATAAAATTGCAAGAGTTTGGCTACTCTATTGACCAAAGAATTGCATAAACATGGTTGTGAGCACATATTTATAGACAAAAATAAACACTATGTTGATGGGGCTATATCGATGTAATAGACTGCATCAACACAGTCGCATAAATGGGGTCTAGTTGATGCAACAGAATGTGTTGACGGGGCCTAGTTGACACAACCTTGTTATCAAGGTCTTATTATCAAAGCCTTGTTATCGAAATCTTGTTATTAGGGCATTTTTATCAGGGCTACAATATCAGAGCCTTATTATCGGGGCCTTGTTACCAAGGCATTGTTATTGGGACTAAGATATTTGAGCTAACCAAAAAGTTGACTTTTTATCAGATATCCTAGCTAATTGATGATTCATCATACCCCCATGATTGAATAAAAATTCATCGTCGAGTTAATAGGATAGGACCAAGATTTCTTTACAAATTGGGAAGGTATGAAGTTATTGACTGATGCTAACTACTGATTAACTCTAAGTGTTACATTACAAAATGTTATTCAAGTGGATGTATACAAAATGACATAGTGATAAAAAGATTGGATAGACTTTGAAGATTACAAAATTTGCAGAGGTCTTCAAGAATCTGCTGAAGATGATTCTTCTTGTTGTCACTAGTAGTGGTAGACTTCCAACCTAGATTATTATGTCAATGCTTCTCTGGTTATGTGGAACATTATTAAAGAATGGATTGAAATTTCTTCTGATTTTCCCATGGATCTAGTAAACATATGATGCTTGAGCTACTATCTTCTATGTGCTACAATTTCTCCATGGGCATATCCTCCATTGTTCCTCTCTTGGCTTCATTTCCATGCCTGGAAAAAGACATTCTTCCTTAGGAAGATTACAAAATATCACTTGTAGTCACCAAAGGATCAACATTAGTTTTGGTAAATTTTCCTTAATAATTAACCCTTTTGGGATCCCTTAGTTTTCATTTAAGCATAAGGTGATGATAGCATACTATGCCCAAGGCTATGAGGTAACTAAAATCATCAAGCTGTTTACATTATTTTAATTAATTACTATTAGTTACCATGATGTTCGAAAATAGGATGTTAGAAAAATTTCAAAATTTCAAAATTTCAAAATTTCAAAGTAGACATCCCTAGCCCCCATGACTAATAAGCATAAATCTAGAAACACATAAGTTTTCAAACAATTGAAACCAAAGGTCTAATTTAGAAGATGGCCAAGAAAAATTGAACTTGAAGGATATTTTAATAGAAAATTAGGAAAAAGTAAAAATTAATTGAAAGTGATGAGAAGTAGTTCTAAAATTATGCATAAATTCAGAGAAACTGTCATTGATTTTCTAGAAGATGTAAAGGTTAGTTCAAAGCCATGATCAACAAAAGTTATGTAAGTGGATCCTCTCCAAAGAAAGCTCCTACCATAATGCCCTTGCATAACCACTTCTATAGATGTCTGTGGGCACCCAAGAAGTTAAATATAGACCATGCCTTTGTTCCAAACAACATACAACTGCCATGTTTGGGATGTTGTATTATACTACACAAAACCAAAAGGCTCATAATCGTATGTAGTAGTGAGGTGAATAATGGGATGGGAAGGGATTGCAGAGATTAGAATGTAAGGTACTTGACCATGTCCATAATAGGTTCTTATGATAAATGTGATTAAAATGATTATCATGCCTATCTATCCAAGTTTAGACCAAGTCCATACCATGAATAGTAACCTCGCATTGATGTGTTTCTTCCTATCAATCACCATGAGTCCAAAACCACCGCAAAGAACAATCATCACTCCAAAAAGAGAAGAAAGGAGAATAAGGAAGAAAGGGCCTTAGTTAGAGGGGTGCATTTAGGCATGGGTAACATGTCTTTCCAGCCCCATAACCAATGCTTGTAGCCCATTATTGTGTATAAGGGGTGTGCTTTGAATTCCCATTATTGTCTTTTTTTATTTTCTCTTTTTTTTTTGTATTTTATATTTTTTTCTTTTTTTTTTTGAAATCAAAATCACATCGTGCAAAGAAAAAGCTTCCTTGTTATTGGTTGATGGAGGAGTAATGATACATTCCAAGAGGAGTCATAAATCATACGAAGGAAGACAAGAAGAAAATCCAACAAGTCACCTTGAGGTCACACCCTTACCATTCCCACTTAGTCATTCCCTCTTTCTTTAAGGCACAATGATCATTGATTAATTTTAGTTTCATGGAAGAAGAACCAAATTGTTTCTATGAAAAAGGTCTTTTATTCAGAGAACTGGATGGATGGATGAGGTGGTCTCATTACTTTACACAATTACTTATCCAATCATCTTGATAGCATAGAACAAAAACCCAACACATAGCATTGACTTCTGTATCATGACTTGGAAATGTTATTAATGGAAATATAAAAGACATTCATAAAACATAAAGAAAATGACTTAAGAAAAGAGAAAAACATAAAGAAAATAAAAATATTAAGAAATGAAAAACATAGTAAGAATTAGAAAATTTTGAAAGAAATAAGAAAATGATCAAAGATTATAAAATAAAAAGGTGAAAAATAGTTATTAGTTCTTGAACTAGGATGGAGCATCTCCCCCATGACTAATCTTATGGCCATACATTTGGAATATGGACTACACAATCCCCTAATTATACACCATTGGTTTCCCATCTATCACCATTACTAATTTAATTGATCTCATGGTAGCACATCTAACATTGGTGATAGTCTTGTTTGGATCATTCAAAGATGTATCTTCATCTAGAGTTTAAGCTATTTCCATTTTGGGGGATCCATATGTGTTTTCTCCTTCTTCTTGATTTTCTATTTTAATTCTCAAGTCTCCATGTTTAATATCCTCTTTTGGTGTA
>MNCI01009604.1:428709-438738 GCA_015680685.1 Gnetum montanum | reverse complement strand
CATTTCTAAGATTGTGGTGGAGATCTATTAGCATTATCATTTCTGTGTATGTTTGTAGCACAAGTGGCATTCTCTCATTGATGTTATGGTGTTGAACCTTCCTGTGTTGCTGGTGGTGACATATGGTGGAGGGAAGTATGAGAATATTGAGGATATGATGAAGGATGAGAGGTGTGAGGTGGTGATCCCTTAGAGGATGTTGTGCCACGATGATATTTAGGAGAGTGGTAGTAGTGATTTAAAGTAGAGGACATAGAACTAGTTGGAGAAACAAGTTGTTGAACATAATACCCATATGGGTTTATTTGGTAGTAAGGGTAGTGTTGGTTTGATGATGCCCTCCCCCATGACTATGGGATTTTCCATTGCATTTGATGATAGTGTTGAGGTTGGTATGAAGTCCCACTAGGATGGTATGGTTGGTTGTAGGACTATCTATAATTACCTTGTGAGAAAGGTAATTTTAAAGGTATTTGCTTGTGTACAAACTTGGGATTCAATGCAAAAGCCCAATACTCATGTAGATGTAACATGATTGTGCAATAGCCCTTTGGATGGTCATATAGGTAGATGTCAGATCCATCTTCTTCTTCTGTGGTTGAGTCTATAGCCTCTTCTTCTATAGCCATTTTCCTTGTTTGCTGATAAGTGTTCCTAGTTGTTTCTTGGTTCTTCTTTCTCCATTTATTGTGATCACCTAATTCATTTTGTGTTACCTTCTCCTCTATAGTTTCTATGAAAGTTTTAGCTTTTGCATTTATCTACTCTAACATCCTATCTAGCCTTGCTTAGAGTTCATCAAGAGATTGTTGTAGTGCCAAGGTTTATTGTGAAATCACCTCATCAAGAGCTACCTCTTTCTCCTCATCATAAATATGGACCCTTTTCTTTTGAAGAGTTGGATCCCAGTGATATTTCTCAACATTTTCTCATTTACATAGCTCTTCTTCTTCTTTTGCCACCTACTTGATTAGCCTTTGTATCTGATGGGCTTTTGGTTTGTATAATCGACCTTGAGCATACATTCCAAGGGTCTCTCTCATTTCATTACGAAGCCCATCTATGATGTGGAAAAATTGCTCTTTTTAAGAGAAATCATGGCTGGGACATCTATGTAGTAGCAAATAGTATCTATCCAAGGCCACATCCAAGGGTTCATGATTTTCTTGCTTCCACCCTTGGATTTGTTTTCTTAGGTTAGACACTCTTGCATAGGTTTGGTGTTTTTCATTGAAAAGTTCTAGCATTGTAGACCACTGGTTGATGGAACTTGGTTCCAACAATCTATACCAACTTTTAGCTTTGTCCATTAGTGCTCTAGGAAAGAGCTTAAGATTTTACCACTTATTTTCAATATTTTGCAAAGCATAGGCATCATGGAAGGCTTGTAAGTGATGTTGTGGATTAGAATCATAGCCTCCCACAAATTTAGGGATATTATTCATATCGAGCCTTTTAATGCAACTTTCCCTGCAATGCTTGTGGGGTATCTTAATTGCCTCTATGATCTACATCATGATCTTAATGGCCAATAAGGGTTCACTATCATAAAACATGTCATGGTGAAAATTTCTATTTTTATTTGTTTGATTATGACAATTTTGTCTATGTTCATTTTGATGTCTTTGATTTTGTCTTTGGGTTTGATTTCTATTCTTATTTCAACCCCATAGTGGAGCTTGATCTCTATACCTATGTTCATCTTCATCATAACTAGACATTGAAGGGGAAGAGGAAGATGAGGAATTGGGAGAGTTACCATGGCTTCTATAGTGTTCCCCATGGTCCCTTGATTTATCTTTTCTAGGTTTTGAGGAGGTCCTAGGCCTTGAGGCCTTCCTCGATCTAGGACTTCATCTCATCTAGGATTATTTGCCTTAGGTGAATGTAGTCCTTGAGCATAGTTAGGATGTTCATGAATATATGAAACCCCTAATGAGGTTGGTCACTCAAATTTTCTTCAGTATATATCTCATTGGTTCTTCAATGAATGTTCTCTTCATACGATGTATTATTGCTTGCGAAAGAGACATTTTTGTTAGTTAATGATGTGTGTGATTTAATATTTTTTGAAAGATAAATTATTAATGCATTTACAGTGATCATGTATGATATAACTAATCTAGATAATTAGCACCATCCCTAGCAATAGGGCCAGTGATGAGCAGCAAGGTACCCTTGATGCTCAACCATACAAATCACAAGTGTTCATGTGCAGTCCAGTTGAATTTCATGGATGTGACTAGTTGTACATATAGATTGTTATGTATTGATTGTAGTTTGCTATCTTCCCACTTGGAATAGTGGTATCTTTGTCACGTATGGTTTAGTCCAAAGTGAGGCATATGATAATTGATGTTGTTTCGGCCTTATGCTATTCTTAACAATAATAGAGAAATCAATTACTTAATCTAATCAACAACATAAAGTAAAGTCTAAACTACCCTATGAGTGATGAGTGTCCATTCCCAGCTTGCCATACACATCTTGAACCCACATATCCACTATTGGGATTACCAAGCGCTATGCTACTAGGCAAACCAAGCAATAACACTGTTAGGATTACCAAGAAAATATGTGTTTATGCTCGAAACTAGTTGTGCTCATTCTACCAATTCATTAATATGCATAGAAACATAAATATTAATTAAGTACATGAAAAGTAAATTACATGGAAAGTAAATTTAATCTAAGTTAAAGTGTTGCAATGAATAAGAATTAATCTCGATCTTATTGCTATTCATGAAAAATGTCCAAGTACATTGCCACTCGAATAAGATGCCATACAACTAACTCAAATCCACACTGCGAGCACTCATTGATTGTTCTCTAAGATTACAAAACAAAACTACAAGAGTTTGGTTACTCTATTGATCAAAGAATTGCATAAACATGGTTGTGAGCATGTATTTATAGACAAAAATAGACACTGCATCGATGGGGCCGCATCAACGCAATAGATCATGTCAATAGGGCCTAGTTGATGGGGCCCAATCGATGCAACCTTGTTATCGGGGCCTTGTTATTAGAGCCTTGTTATCAAGGCCTTGTTATTGGGGCTAAGATATCGAAGCCAATCAAAAAGTTAATTTTTTATTAGATATCTCAGCCAATTGATGATTCATCAATGGGATTGAGGTGGACGGTCGCAATATTGTAGTGGATCCTTTCTACCAGTGTAAGCTCATCAAACACCTTGCGGTTGACACCATAGCACCGTTGCATCCATTCTTTCTTGATGTTGGGGTTTCTTGCATTGGGATCTTAGTAAGACTTGCTCCTATCTTTGGCAACCTAAGCACTTCAGTAATTGCCTGCACTAAGTAGGACACTGAGATGTCCTTAATTTTGACCATTGAATCGGCCTACCTGTTGTTCCAAAATAAGAATGTCTCTCACATGTACCACTCCCTGGTGGAAGTGATGATTGGCCACATGGGAGAGGTCTTTAGCTGGTCCTACAATTATTTTGGTGCTTGCTCCAATAAAAGGATAAAATTTTAACTCCTAGAGCACTATTTTCTAGACCTCTCATGATCTGATCTAATTCAGGCAAGCTTCTGTCAAGGTCACCTTGAGATTTGCTTGTTGTGTTGGTGCATCATCCTGATGGAAGTGTTTTGTTGCTACTCCTGGTTTTGGAATCTATTGGATAGATTCCACCTTAGCCTCTTCCCTAAGAGGACCTGTGGCATGGGTTGCAAGTGGTTCTTCTTGGGCCTATTCTTGGTCCCTTCCTATTCTAGGCCATTTCTTCCTTGGTTGAGATGATCCTTCTTCTTGCGTGTGCTTTCCTTTTGGTGCCATCTACAGTCACAACACATATGTGGATTAGTAGATATAATGTATGACTTTAAGGTTTTAAATACCTTCTCTCGTTAGTTAGTTACACTTTGGCTAGGGTTGGACCATGAAAAATTGATTATTTTATTAATTATTTATTACTTATTCATTGTCAATGTTATCAGAGCTTGTTGGAAAGGTTTAAATCTTGTAATTGGGTGTTTAATAGTTGATTTCTTAGCTAAAGCTTTGTGGGAGTTAGAAAAATGGAAAAAATTATTTTGTCATAAATGGCACATTTGTGGTCCCCATGACGAAGAGCTTACCTTTGGTAGTTGTAGGGTGGAAGAACCGAGTGATTTGGATAAATGGTTAGGAAGTTATGGGCTCTGAAAAATTGAAAAACTCCCTTTGTGTTTGTGAGAAAATGTAAAAATTTCAAAGTGGGGTCACATATATATATACACTATTTTTTGTCCATGTCTATGAGGCCTTGTATATGGGTCTACTCCATTGACAGGGCCCTGTATATGGATCCCATAGGAAAAATTTTGAAAGTTAAATATCTTAAGAAATACAAGGCATTTTTCAATGAAATTAGGATCCATGGAGTCCCATAAAAGCCAAAAATATGATGAAATCATTGAGGAGGATCTTTGAAAGCTGAAAAATTACAAAATTTGATGGAGAATGTGTTTATTGAATAAAATATGTAAAGGAGAACATGGTTTGATGTAGAAGATGGATGTATGAAAGATTCTGATTGCAAGAATGTCTAAGGATAAGGTACTTAATGAATCCAACCAAAGGATATACAAGTGGGTCCTTCCCATAGAAGGCACATGCCTTGCTTTCCCTTGTATAACTTTAACCTAAGGAGTCCATGGGCCCCATAGGTGATTAATGGTCAATGGAAGTTAAGGACCAAAACCTAGAAGATTCTATCTAAGAATTCAAATACGTTAGACCAAGACACGAGATCAAGAACATGGACTTTAGTAGTGAGGTGAGTTATGATCAACATAGATGGATAATGGATAAGGTGGAATGGAATTCTAAACTAAGGTCATAAGAAGTCCCTCATGGATTTTATGTTTAAAATGACTAAAGAAGATCCATCCATGGTCCAGATCAAAACTAACCTCTTTTAGTGACTTTGCATCACAACTTTAAGACTAATCCACCCCATTGAGACATAAGAGTGCTCTCACAAAACAACCCCCATTACATAAAGAGAAAGAGAAGTAGGAAGTGAGAGAGGGCCTTAGTTAGAGGGGATCTTCAGGCATGGGTAACATGTCTTTCTAGTTCCATAACCAGTGGTTGTAGCCCATTTATTTGTGTAAGAGATGTGCTTTGAATTCTCATCATATTTTTTTTTAAATTTTATTTTATTTTATTTTTTCTCTTTTTGGATGGGAACCACACCTTGTAAAGACTTTATTTAACTTCCTATTATTGGTCAAAATGGAATGGTAAGAAGTCCATGAAAACACTTGAGCACCCAAGTAAGTAGAAGAGTACAAAGAGTATTGAATTCCCTTGAAGTCAGACCCTGTGCAAACCTTTGAATATTCTGCAATTCTAGAAACTACTAAGGTCACAAATTTATTAAAAGTTGATTTAATGAAAGGGATCTCAAACTTCCAGAACAAGGAAAACTATAGCGTTTGTGAATGGGTGGATGTTGTGGAGTCACTGCTTGTTCCATGAAAAAGAAACCATGATTGAGCCATTGGTACAAAAATTCAAAAATAGAAACTAGATATTAGCAAACAAAACATAAAGCACAAACCACCATTAGTAATAGCTACAACACCATTGTGTCTTGTTAACACAAAACATGTTTTATTAGCAAAAATTTGAAAATCACACTTAAACAAAACAAAGTAAAATATATAAGAAAGTTTAAAATACCCAAGAAAGATTCAAATCTACTAACAATGATGTAAAACAAAAAATGGTGTAAAATAGGAATAAGTTTTAAAATAAAAAAGGTGTAAAATAAATAACTTGCAAAATAAAAAACATGAAAAATAAAACATAGAAAAATTGAGGAGCCATATGGATGATTAACACGGATGACCATCTCCTCCATGACTAAGTTGGAAGGAGGAGATTCAAAAAATTGAGCATGATTGTCCATCCATTGAGGTATTTGTTGCACTAGCTTGCTTTTGCTCATGGAAAAGCTTCACTTGTTGGATGTTGATCAATTGCTTTTTATTTGAATTGTTAGGTTTGTATATGGTCATGGCCCTAGAAGGAAAGGTTTCATCAATTATATAAGGTCCCTCCCACACAATTTGGAACTTTTTTTCTAGGGTACATGGGTGGGATCCTAGTAGAGAACCTTATCTCTTGGTTGAAATTTCACTTTTCATATCCTAAGGTCATGTCATTGTTTATTGAATTATTTGTGCACTTCATTCAAGGATGGGGCCACTAATCAATTTTCATCTAGCATGCTAAGGTTGATCAATATTTTATTTTGTGCTAGACTTAGTTCAAGGTCAAAATCATAAGATGTTGAAAGTGTACGAGGCTTGAATTAGACTAGAAGTGTTGGAAGTTTTCCATACACTAGATCGTAGGGAGAGTAGCCAATAGGGAGTTTCCATGTTGAGTGGTAGGCCCAAAGGACATTGTTGAGTTTTGTGCTCCAATCTCTCTTATATTTACTAATAGTTCTTGTTAGAATCTTTGTAATCTCCTTGTTAGTGACTTTTGCTTGACCATTGGCTTAGAGGTGATAGGGTGTTGTTAATTTATGTTTAACCCTCAAGCATTGCATCAACTCTCATGGACTAGAAGTGTTGTAAGATGAGTTCCATTATCAAAAATTAGTGCACATTGCACCCCAAACCCGTTTACAACATTTTGTTGTATAAATTAAGCGGTGGTGGAGGATGTACAGTCGGCGATGGCTACTGCTTCTACCCATGTGGTGTAGTAGTTGATTGCTAAAATGATATATGCCTTTCCATTAGACATAGGTGTGATGGGATCCATGAAGTCTATGCCCCATATGTCAAAGGGCTCTAGTGGTTGAATCCACTATTGTGGGTCCTCCATTTGAGTGATCGTCTCACCATATCTTTGATAGTGTTCATAAGGTTGGATAAATTGGTGGGAATCCCTGAAAATTATAGGCCATAATAGCCTACCATTAGGATTTTTATAACCATGCATATTATTGCATAGTGGCCTCCATAGGGACTTTCGTGAGCATCCTAGAGAATGCGTAATTAACTCGCATCAGGGTCATACCAACAAATGAAGCCATCAACACACACCTTGTAGAGGTGTTTGTTGATTTCCATGAAATACTTTGCCTAGTGAAGAAACTATTATTCCTTCCTAAAGTCCAGATCTTGTGGCATATCTTGAGTGAGAAGGTAAGTGAGGATGCCATCATACTATTTTGATTTAGTGGGTACCTGGTCATTTATTGCTCCTATAAAGAAGATTTCTTTTGAAGATTGATTAGAGAGTGGACTCTCCTTCTCTTTATTATCCCATCTTAATCAAGAGATGTGGTTAGTGATCACATTCTCTATCCCTTTCTAATCTATCATTGTGAGATTGAATTCTTACAAGATCATGAGGTCCAAGATGTGTACAGATGATTAAGGCATGGATGCTCATCGAACTTAAGCTAGCTTAGACTCTCTCTCTCTCTCTCTCTCTCTCTCTCTCCTAGTTTAATTAATATTATTTTCCATCATACTTAGGAGTAGTACTAGTGTAGAAACACATCATACACCTCACTCTAGACTAAACCATATGTGACAAAGCTAATACTAGTCTAGGTGGGAAGACAGTGAACTACAACCTACAAGTAACTATCTAGATACCACAACTAGGCCATCTGTGGAGTTCGACTGGATCGTGCGTGAAACACTCGTATTTGTATGGTTGAGTGTAGGGGTACCTCGCGACTCATCATCATTGAATAGCTCTAACATAGTACTCCATATGTGGAATGATTTTAGCTCTAAGAACTGATACCAACTTTCAACTTCCTTAATGAGTATCCTTGGGAAAAGCTTGAGTTTTTGTCACTCATTTTCTATGTTTTGTAAGGCACAGGCATCTTGAAGAGCTTGTAGATGTGTTTATGGATTAGAGTTGTATGCCCCTTCAAATCTTGGAATATTGTTCATGTATAGGTGCTTAATTCAGCTATCCTTCATATGCCTAGTTGGGATTTTTACTACCTCCACAATGTTGAGCATACTTCGAGTCACCAATACAGGTTCATTATCATCATTGTGTCGATGATGCTAATGATGGTTTTGGCCATGCCTTCAATTTTGGAGGCCTTCATAGTCATTGTTATTTTGTTGATCATCTTGGTCATGGTTGTTTCGATGGTGGCTTTCATGAGAACTATTAGATAAAAAGGAATGTTTCAAATTGGATGAAGAGGAAGATGGACTACCACTACCACTACGATGTTCACCACCACTCTTATGTTTATTACAATCACCATCCTTAGATCCCTTGCTATTCTGGTGCTTGCCCAATTTCCTACCTTGGCTGGCACTTTTTATTGAACCCAATTTATGAATAGTGAATTGCAGGGTCAAGTTCATAGCCTCATCATCAGTAGCAAGGGGTGGAGAATCTTCATGTTGAGAACCTTCAGTAGGAGGATCCTCAGTGTCATCATGATTTAGTAGGAATAAAGGGTTGGTATAATGTTTTCCCTTTGTAGCTTCATGGAGTTTCTCCAAACATTAATCTTGTTTGTGTTGTGTTTCAGTGAGATAGTAGTTTCAAGTGTCATATCTATCCATACTGTATTCTTCATGAAGATCTATTATGCCTAACTTCTTAAGGGTTTTGAATAGCATCCTAGGCATAGATCGATCAGGAGGCAAGATGATGTTTCCCTCCATATCATGGCATCATAGCTATTCATCCTAATGTAGGATGAAGGTGAAGTTTAGTACAAACTCATCTAGATGAGTATATACCACTTTGGACTCTCATGGGGTTGGTAGTTTGGTATCCTCGTGCTTGTGAGAAGAAGAAGACATTTTGCAAAACAAAACAAAATAAAATTATCAGTGTGCTTTTATAACTCTATGTATAGCAGGAATGATATTGACCTTGAGGTTTGTACAATGATATTAATGGTATTCACTTAGACCTAAATAGCACACATTCCACAAACAAAGTCCCTAGCAATGATGCCAATGATGAGTAGTAAGGTACCCCTGCATCCAACCATATGAATTATAAAGCGTTCACACATGATCCAGTCAAATTTCGTAGACTTTATTATTTCTAGTGCGTTAGTCTTCTAGGAAGTGAATCTAGCCTTAAGGTCAATTATTGTCTTCCCAATTACACTTGTGATGTTCGTTGGTATGGTTAAGTATAACAGAGGTAGTTGATTTTTATCATTTTATGTTTTATAGTTTGGTGCTTAAAATGTAGATAAAAGAAATTTGATTAATTAATATAAATTAATTAACTAACTAGCATTTAACTAATCCTAACATAAGCATTCAATCCCACTTTCTATATACATCCTAAACCCACGTATCCACTGCAAGGTTGACATTGAGCCTTTCATCCCTAGAGTGGAAAAAGGAGGAAAGCCTAAAAACCCCCNCAACCCTTTGAGCACTCATGCATGGCCAGATCAACCAAAAATGATTAAGAAAACTTTTCCCCCAAGTTTCCAATCTGAGAATGGAAGCCTTAGCATGAAAAGAGGGGGGAAGTCCAAGTAATGACTTATGTTCCTTGAAACAATCAAATTTCAATGTTAGATGGTAGTAGGTGATACTAGTGACCTTAGGGGCTTGCATGCATGACCAAAAGTGACCAAATAGATTTTCCATAATTTTACACACACAACATGGAAGCCCTAGCATGGAAAATGGGGGGAAGTGCAAAAAATGCTTTATCAACCTTGAAATAACCAGAGTTTAATGTCAAGTAGTAGCCATCATCACTGGCAACCTTGGAAGCTTGCATGCATGCTCGAAAGTGGTCAAAAGTAACTAAAAAGAATTCCCCCCAATTTTCCACATTAAGCATGAAAGTCCTAGTGTGAAAAGGGGAAAAAGTTCAAAAATTACCTTATGACATTTGAGATGACCAGATTTTGACATTAGATGTTAGTAGTTGATGCCAGTGACTTAGGAAGCCTGCATGCATGCATGAAAAATGATAAAATATGACCAAAAAGCTTTCCCCTTATTTTTCAACATTAACATGGAAAAAGAT
>MNCI01009604.1:380760-420455 GCA_015680685.1 Gnetum montanum | reverse complement strand
CAAAATGGGGGGAGTCCAAAAAATGCCTTATCAACCTTGAAACAATGAAATTTTGACATCAAATAGTAGTAGTCATCACCAGTAACCCTAGAAACCTGCATGTAAGGTTGAAATTAGGTAAAACTCACCAAAAAGCTTTCCCCCATTTTTCCATGTTGAGCATGGAAGCCCCAATGTGGAAAGAAGGGTGGGGAGGGAAAGTTCAAAAACTACTTAAAAAACCTCTAAAATGACTAGTTTTGGCTCAAAACCCTAGTCCTCAACCCTAGTAGTGTTAGAGGTTAACATGCAAAGTTGATTGAGGTTGAAATTGGTCAAAAACCCACTTCCCCTTGTTTTTCACATTGAGTTTTCTATCCCTAGCATGGAAGAAATGGGGAAGCCCAAAACTCACTTATGGATACTCAAAATTATCAAAACTTGATACCAAACCCTAGTCCTCAATGCCAATTGCCCTAGAGGTTGACATGCAAAGTCGATTGAGGTTAAATTAGGTCAAAAATCCATTCCCCTTTGTTTTCCATTCTAAGCTTTCTATCCCTAAAGTGGAAGAAATGGGGAAAGCCAAAAAACCACTTAGGAATTCCAAAAACTATTAAATTTTAACATTGATCCCTAGCCCTTAACCTTGATAACCCTGGGAGGTAACATGCACGGTTGATTGTGACATGAATTGGCCTAGATCTAGGATTCTTGCTTTGTCCACACTAGAGTAACCTCCTCAACATGGAAAAAAGAGGGGGGGGGGAGTTGCTTTTCCACTTTTGGAATTAGGATGACACTCTTAGAAATTAAATATTTTCATTGAAGAACCCCAGGACCTCACAACCTCAAGATTTTACTTGTCTAACTTTTTCCCAACCTCCAAAACCCATTCCCCCCATTCTTCCATGCTGGAGTAACTCCCTCAGCATGGTAATAGTGTTGGGGGGGGGGAGAAGAATTTAAGTGCCCTTAAACAACCTTCAAACATAGCCAAAATTAGCCAAAAATTTGTAGAATTGAAGTTTACAGTCCTAGGGGCCTAGAAACTTAGTTAAAGTGCCCCAAAATCACTCTAAATCCATCAAATAAGTGTCCCCCTATTTTTCCACACTAAGGATACTATGTACAGTGTAGAAAAATGGGGGGAAGCCATTTCAAGACCTATTGACCATCAAAATAACCTCAAATTGCCTCAAAATAAAGTCGGGAGATATACAAGTTCTAGATCTAGATTCCAGCCACCTATTTGACCATGTTTGACCTCATTTTACTTGGATTTTGGTTCCCCATGTTGAACCCCCATATTTTCCACATTGGCCATAATGAAAACAAGGGGGAAGACTTCAAAACTTGATTTTTGGCCTTTATAGACCTCTAGGGAGCCCAATTTTGATGGATTTGACCCTGCGCTACCTCGGGAAGGTCTCAAGACCTCAATTTTGGATCTTTGAACATCCAAAAACATATTTTTCTTAGTTTCCAAACTAAGGGTCCTTTTTCCACGTTGAACCTAGCTTGAAAGCTAAAAAGCACTTGATTTTTTTATTTAGAAAGCTTGGAAACAACCTTGATTAATATCTAAACTTACCTAACATCCTTATAGCCTCAAAACATGGCCTGTTAAGGCCTACAATTGCCGAAATTAATCATGTGCCCTATATTAACCAAATTTTATCATGTATGGCCTATTTTACTTGCTTTTTGACTTATTATGTAATGTTTTGGCTGGTTTTCGGACCTATGTTGCCTTGTGGACTTTGTTGACCCTCTATGGCCTTTATACAACATCATATGTTCTTTGTTTATCTTATTATAGATTTATTTACCTTTTCTTAGCCTTTAAATTGTATCAAATAGTGGGGTTTGACCTTCCTTGACCACCATTTAACATCATATGACCATGACCCACTAATGCCTTAAATTGGCATCATGAGCTGCTAAGGCCTTCAACTGGCATCATAGTCCACCAAGACTATAAATTGGCATCACAACCTGCTAAGGCCTTAAACTAGCAAAATTGCCACCCTTATTGATCATTTGTGGCCTCACTCCTTATATTTTCCCTTGTTTGACCTTTATGTAACCTTTGCTTAACTCTATTACACTTTTCCAAATGGACCTTATGACCTTGAATGGCCTTGTTTACATTAGATTTGCATATGTTTTATGGCATTATTTATTTGCTTTTACCCAGGCACCACTTAATATGCTTTTGGTTGACATGAAAGATCAAAGTATGAGTATCTAGGAGTAAATAAGTGTGCCTCTATGTCTACATGAATCTCATGGTGATATTAAATGGTGTATTGGCCTTGGTTGTCTAGATCTTGAGCTTGAGAGTCTTGTAGAATAGATAGCCTCAATAGAGAAACCTCTAGAATGGCCTAAAAACTTAGCCAAAACCCTTAACTTAGAAGTAGGAGACATAACTGAAGATCATTTAGTTGAGGTTCCATCACAACACACAGTGTGAGGAGAAAAGCCTTAAATTAAGTTCCTTACTAGAGCCTCAATGTACCCAAGACATCACTAAAGTATTATAAAACAAAATTAAAGCATTAGCCTAGTCATATGAAGATATGCTAAGCTTAGAACCACATCTAGTCTAGCATAAAATCATATTGGATCTTGGAATTAGACTAATTAAGCAAAAAGTGTGCAAGATTAGAACTAATTTAGCCATGGTAGTTTGCGATGAAATCTTAAAGCTCTAACAAGCAAGTTTCATTAGGGCTATTGATTATGTAGAATGGGTATCCAACATAGTGGTAGTCCCTAAGAAAAATGGAAGTATTTGTATTTGCATTAAGTTTTGAGACCTAAATAAAGCCACCATCAATGATGACTTTGCTTTGCTTAGTATTGATCAGCTTATTAATACTACAACTGGACATGCCTTGTTGTCCTTTATGGATGGATTCTCAAGATATAACCAAATTAGGATCAACCTAGAGCACTAGCTTAGCATGACCTTTATAACCCCATGGGGTACTTTTTATTATACCATGATGCCCTTTGGCCTTAAGAATGCCAGAGCAACATACTAGAGAGCCATGAACTATATCTTTAGTGATTACATGTTAGGTTTGCTTAATGATTATGTTGATGACATAGTTGTGAAGTCTAAGATAGCCAATGATCATGCCAATGACCTAGATCTTGTGCTTAAATGATACCTCAAATATGAGCTTAGGCTTAATCCTAAGAAGTGTGTCATCGGTGTTAAGACCAGGAAGATGCTTGGCTTTGTAGTCTCTAAGGTAGGAATACACAGATCCTAATAAGGTTAAGGCCATATTCAAATTGGCAACACCTACCAACCTTAAAGAGCTTTAGGGTTTTCAAGGTAGAAAATAGTTTATTCATAGGTTTATTGCTAGGCTTATGAATAAGTTACGATCCATGTACCACTTGCTTAAGAAAGAAGTTCACTACAAGTGGATAGATCAATGCCAAAAAGCCTTTGAAAACCTTAAGCAAGAATTAACACAGCTACCTGCAATCTATCCTCTGTAAGAGGGTAAACCATTTTACATTTATCTTGCCATTTCTAATACATACATTACCTCTCTACTTTGTCAAAAATGTGATGATGGAGTAGAAATGCCTGTATACTACCTTAGCCATGTGTTAGTAGCCCAGAAGACCTAATACACTGAAGTGGAGAAGCATTGTCTAGCACTAGTATTCTCTTTGAAGAAATGAAGGCACTACCTCTTTAGAAGCCAAGTTAACATAATTTGCAAGGACAACATACTCAAAGCCATACTGATCAACATCTATTAAAGTAGCTATATAGCCCAATGGAAAGCCATAACCACAGAGTTTGACATCCATTATGTCTCTCAATCCTCAACAAGAGGTCAAGCTATAGCTGTATAGCTCACAGTTTCACTTGTTGATGACCAAGCAGCCATAGATCCTAAGTTCCTTGATGAACAAATTAACACAATTAGCCAAGTGCTTGAAGGTTATCAAGCAATCATGAACTTTGATGGGGTTTCAACCACCCATGGGGCCAATGTTGCTACCATCATAACATTCCCATTTGGTGAAATCCAACCATTTTCCTATCATTTTAGGTTCCTATTTACCAGGAACATAGTAGAATATGAGGGTTTGATTAGAGGGATGATGGTAACTTGTGACCTAGGAATTAGACATGTAGCCATGAAAGGTAATTCAGAACTCGTGGTTAACCAAGTAACCAAAGTCTATGCATGTAAAGTTAAGCACTTATAACCTTACTATGACCTAGGAAATAAATTATTACAATAATTCATTGATGTTGATATCCAAACATACATCAAAATAGAAATTCCATAGTTGATGCAATTGCAACATTAGCCCTTAGTGTGATGCCAAATGTGTTTAGCAAGTTTCCCACCTTGACTGTGGACTACACTACTCCTATTACATAGAACATTGAGGATACCTTTTTGGCCATTGTTATATTGCTCCTTCCAAAGAGTGTTATGATGATATCAAGTCTTACCTTATGCATGGTGAATCCTCATAGGGCTTGGTTACTTCTCAGAAGGATGTCATACGAAAGTGGTCGAAGCAATATGTCATCATAGGTGATAACACATTATGTCAACGGTCCTATGATGGCATACTCCTAATGTGCTTAGTTAAAATTGAAGCTAGAATAGTCCCAGAGGAGGTTCATGAGGGTGTTTGTGGTGGACATATAGGACCTAGAGCCACGGCCACTAAGATTAGATGGTTAGGCCACTATTGGCCCCTTATGGAAAATGACTACCTGTAAAAAGGTTAAGCGATGTAACACATGCCAACAATATAACAACTTGATACATGTATCACCAACTAAGTTACATATGACCTAGATAACATTGCCATTTCAATGATGGAATTTGGATATCATTGGATTCATAACACCTAAATCTACTACAGGGCATAGCATCATCATCACTACAACTGAATACTTTACCAAGTGGGTTGAAGCTATTCCCCTAAGGAAGATCACATCTAAACAAGTTTGCAAGTTTATCCTAGACAACACTATAGCTCATTTTGGCATAACCATGATCATAGTTACAAATAATGAACCTTAATTCAGTAGCCAAGAAACCATGGGTTTTTATCACAAACTAGGCATTAAGCATTCTTTCTCGTTGCCTTACTACCCTCAAGCCAATGGACAAGTAGAATTGAACAATAAGGCCATCATCAACTTGCTCAAGAAGATGTTCAACAACAACAAGTGGAAGTGGTATGAGTAGCTTATCCATGCACTATGGGCATATAGAACAACCTATCACATGGAAACTAACATGACCTCTTATAGCCTTGTTTATAGTTCTAAAGTTGTTTTACCTCTTAAATTGCAGGTACCATCACTTTGAGTAGCCTTGACCAACTTCACCAATGATGAACAAAGCAAGGAGTTGTGGATAGAAGTGTTGGAGTTGGTGGAAGAGTTGCGTATGCAAGCACTTGCTTACATTGAGTACTATCAAGAGAGGCAGAAGTAACAACATCACCATAACCTAATCATGCACAAGACTAAGGAAGGGGACCTTGTCCTTAAGGTCATCCGTGAGCATGCAGACAAATGCTCAGGAAACTGGGAATTGCTCTTCCTTGTCATCAGAGCCTATGAAAAAGGGAGCATTTAGAATATCTAACATGGAAGGGAATGAGTTGGCTAATCTAAAGTCATACTACATGTAGCCAACAAATTGTCAACAAGAGATCTTTCTTTCAAGGGTTCGCTACGACCTTAAACTAGCAACACAACTTGCTAGAATCTTAAATTAGTAATAGGGCCTACCATGACCTTAAACTAGTAGCATTGGTGACCTAGATAGCCTAGTTCTCATGTGGCCTCTATGCATTGTAACATTATAATATGCAGTGGTGTTTTGTATTCTTGGTTAGTGCCTCTCAGGTCAATCCTTGAGACACCAACAAATAGGGGGCATTAAAACACCACAAAATTTTTCATATCATAACCATTCTTCATCATGTAGCTTTCACCCCATGGAACCTAGATCAAAACTTCATTGTAAATGTGAAAATTATAATCCACAATGGGAAATTTCACATGCTTTATACTTTTGGGGCTGAAAATGCCTCATAAGTGGTCAAAGCCTCATTTCCCAAGTGAAAAAAGTAATTTGATGGGTTTTATGGGGGCTATGCATTTTTTTATGTTGAAAACACATGCAAGGATGTAGATCTCACCTACCCCCATGTGGAAGGGTGGGGGGTTTGAAAACTTTCCCCTCTTCAACATGGAGACCAAAGGAACATTTTGGAAACTTTTTCCTCAAATTGGAAAGTTTGCCTCCTAGCCNGAGTAGCTTATCCATGCACTATGGGCATATAGAACAACCTATCGCATGGAAACTAACATGACCCCTTATAGCCTTGTTTTATAGTTCTAAAGTTGTTTTACCTCTAACATGACCCCTTCCCTAGCATGGAAGCCACAAAAAGAAAAATTCATCAAGTTATGCACTTCAATGTTGACTAGTGACTTCAATAAGCATGGTGGAGGGCTCAGCATGGAAGATTCATCTTTAGCATGGAAGGGGATCCCTTGTTACTATTTTTAGTAAATGGAATGGCCATGGGGGGAAGCACTTATTATGTTTAGTAACACCCCTAAATTTGGGTGCCTAGTTCACCTAAATTTGGCAGCCAATTTGCAATAAAATTACATCAAGTTTGTAGCCAATTTGCAGCAAAATTACATCAAGTTTGTAGCCAATTTGTAGCCCCATTCATGGCCCAAAGACCTTATAAAAGCTAGCCTTAAACACCATTGAAGGGTTCTAGATTTTTGGACAAGGTTTAGTAATTTTGGATAAGGCTGAGCATTTTTGACAATATCCTACACTCACAAGCAATTTTAGCTACAATTTGCATACACACAATTCCACATAAGGCATTCTTAGGCACTCAAGGGCTCTTGCAAGTTCCCATACTTGCAATCTCTTGAACCCCAACGTGGATTTGGTGGATTTTGTTGTTAACACTACGCTTTTGGGACTCTAAACCCAACATGGAACAACTTAGCATCCAAATATTCCCCCTTTCTTACCCCCCAGCAGTGACCAAATTAGTAGATCCAAGGTTACAGTAGCAAAGGAAAGTTCGATAACATCAAGTGTGGCTTAGCATTGAGATTGTGAAGCTGATCATCTTGGCTTCAACAAGCTTTAAACTTTTGCTCAAGTAAACCGCCTTTTTTGCTCATCTAGGCACCATTTGTACACATTTCCCTAACTTATTCTTTATTCTTTTCTCAATAAAGTTTTAAGCTTTGAGTTTTATGTTCAAAAATAAAGTTATTATTTGTGCATTATTCACATCTATTTATATTTCCATTGTTTGCATCTCCTAAGTCCTTGGTTGATCTACTGGATCGGCTAGGGTGCCCCAAATCCCATTTTCATTGTGAAGGCCCTAGGGATTTGGGGTTGAGGATATGCTTGCATTAAGGGTCCTTGGTTTTATTCCTATTCTAGCAATTAAGGTTTTCAATTGTAATGGTTTTTCTTGGTGCTAGAAGGAGGGCCTTTGCCTAAATTGTATAGCTAGATCCATTATTTTCATAGTCATTTGCAAACTTTTCCTACATTTTCTTGCAACCAAAACCTTTGAAAAATCAATGCTGGTCCCCCCCTATGACAAAAATTGTAGTGTGGAAGTTGCAAGTGGTTGGGCTTTGGTTTTTCACAACACTTATTGTGAATTTTAAGGCCCAAAGCCAATGTTTATATTTCTTTCCCCATTTTTTTTAATGCCAAAAGTTTATTTTCTAGCTTCTAAAAGTGGATGGTTCAACTCATCCGTGAGTTGACTTCCCTCCACCACCACCATCCACACCCCCCATCATGTTTCCAAGCTAAGAGAATTAGCAGCTACCTAGAACCAATTTTGGTGGAAAAAATACTAACTTTTCACTTTGGGATTTTAACCTTTTCCCCTCCCCCCCGCCCCCACATCAATGTTAAGGTAAGAGGTGTGAGATTCCCATCATCTCACCCTCCTTATTTTTCCCCTCTACCATACCGAATGTGGAAGTAGTTGGAAGACCAACATTGGTGACATTTGAAACCAATTTATAACTAGATCTACCTTTTTTGCAAGTTGAAAGCCATTTTTTAGCCAAAACCCCCAAGGAAGCCAACATTGCCTTCACTCCCCACTCCCCCTGGTGGTAGAAACCTTAGTGTGAAAGCTGCAAGTGGTTTGGATGTTGGAATTTCACATCTATTGTGAATTCCTAGAATAAATCCAATGTGGAAGCCTTGATATATATTTAATATTTGTTACCATAATCTTTATCATTCCTTTTAGGTGAAAGCTGGAAACCTTCCAAAACCATCTTTGGAAACTACCAAGTTTCCATTTTGGTCTTCAAACTTTCTTCTCTCTCTCCAACATTGGAATAGGAAGGTGTGATATTTCCATTATCTCAACCCCCTCCTTTCCCCCTTGCCATACCCAGTGTAGAGGCACTTGAAAAGGCAACTTGGATGAGGTTTAAAGCCAATGTTGCCAATATTCTATTTTTGGTAAAGGGGTAAACCCCGTTTAACTTCCACTTACTAATTATAGTAAGGATATCATGTTTTGTCATTTTCATTTTCTCTAAGAGTTTTTGAATTGCATTCACTGGAATTTAATATTGTTTTAACATTTATAACTTATTTTGTTTAAGAAATCCTTAGCATTAGAGCCATGTCTTTCCAAAAATCCACCAAATTGCCCTTCACCTTCACTGGCAAAGATCATAACCAACAAGTCATGAGGGTGTATGATCCCAAAGACCCTACCATCATTGAATGCAAGCAATCTTTAAGAGTTAGAGGGGAGAGTCTTGATTTTGCAGCCATAAATGAAGATCACTATAACTTCATTTGTGCAAAAATTTAGGCAGGTATGCAAATTCTCCAAATTGAAGCCAAAGCCAAGAGGGAATTTGAGCTCATACATAGGTGTGGGAAAGAGTACATCCCTTCCTCGTATGAAGAAATTACTCTAAATAACATCTATTCTAGTGTCTTAGCTCAATTGATTACTATAGAGAAGGAAGATGACCATCGTACCTTTGGGAAACAATAGGAAGAAGAGGATGAATTTAGGGTAGAATCTAAGCTTGAAAACATCCTTGGAGGGATGTTCAACCAAACATCTTCTAATGTCATAGAACCTTTCCCTAATGCTTTTGTTTTCTCCATGGGCATGGTACCACCATCTTCTACTTCTCCACACCCTACTATGGTAGATTCCACACTAGTTGTAGCAACACATCACACTCAATCAATGCAAAAAACAAGAAACCATAACATATTAATTCCATTTGCATCATAGCCACAAAATAAAAAACCATCAATGGTGGGTTTTACCACCACCAATCTGATAAGTACTTACATGGGGTCCACCATGAGACCCCTCACAACACAAGGGTCACACATCACGTTTGTCCCATTTTTTCCTTAAGTACCAGCACAAACATCTTTTTCTTTGTTTGGCCCACAAGCCACAACTATAGTACAACCTTTTCCTTTTGTTATGAAATCCATAATGAGGCCACAAGATTCAAAATAGGTGCCACAACCTTATGTAAAGACCTCACAAACCATGGGACCACCACAAGGCTTGGATCAAGCCTTCCAAATGATTCAAGACCTAACAAAGGAATTGAAGAGGCTTAAAGACTCTACCACATAAACTATCAAGATTATGGACTTCTACCAGGATGATCACATAAGTCCTATAGTCCCACCCTTGACACTTCCTCCTAGTGTCCCCATTCCACAATTAGCAAATATAATGGAGAAGGTGACCCTAATGCACACCTTATTACCTTTTGATTAAAATTTTTTCTCTTATAACCATGACCTCATACCATCATGAGGATTTTCCCTATGTATTTAATTAGGAAGGCACTTAATTGGTATTGCATGTTGCCTATAGGGTCTATATCCTCTCTGGAAGACTTAGTAGCCTAGTTTGTCAACTGCTACAAGTATAACTTGAAGCCTGACATAACTCTTGATCAACTTATGAAGGTTAAGCAGGGGCCTTTAGAACTCATACAAAAATTCATTCAGAAGTGGAATGGACTAATGAATGAAATACCAAAGCTCATAGCTGAAGTCAATTTGTTAGCCATATTCAAGGGAGTAGTTAATGACTTCATTAAGTCAAAAATTTACTACCTTGATCCATTGTCTCTTAGCCAAGCATTCTCAGAAACTAAAAACATAGAGGATGCTATAGAGGCTAGCCATGATTTGACCTATATATCATATAAAAACCAACATTCTTAAAGAGACAAAGAAAAGAGTAAACAAGGCAACACTACAATAGCAACTGTAGCCAAGGAAGCCAAGACCATGAACCAAGGGCCAAAGGTCAAACTACCCAAGGCCCCCACCAATGACCATAGTAACCAACTATCAACTTCTAGAACCAATACATTGATAACAAATAGACCTATCTTTGAAAGGAAGGACATGTCTAAGTACATTGAGTTGCCACTAAAACCATCCAAGTTTCTTGATCAACTATTAAAAGGTGGGCACATGCAACATAAACAGATGACTAAAGCCATTTGAAAGAAACATGAGCAACTATGTGAAATAGCTAAAGATCCCTCTTGGGTAATAAAAGATGATCCCTTGTTGCCTAGATACAAAGACCCATTGAATGCTAATGATAGCTCTTATGTTATTTTGGCATTCACCATTGATGATAATTGGAGACCTGCAAGAGAACTATTCATGATCCAAGTACCCCTTTACAATGAAAGAGCTTCTTTAGCTTCCCATAACTCAAGATCTCCCTTCAATGTGAGGGTACCATCATGAATGCCTTCGAGAGAACCTTTTGTCATCAAGGTCTTTGAACCCAATACAACTTGAACAACTATAGCCCAACCAACTACACAACGACCCCCTGTGGTGGCCAATGCTACTACCTCTTCCTTACAACCAACAACCAACAACCAAAAAATTTCAGCCAACCAAAGGAGAAAGTATAAGCAAAAGCTTGATAACAAGGGAGAGAAGTAGATAGAGGCACAAAAGGAAGTGGGACCACTGAAGCCCACTCCCATTTTGGCTATACCTATGACCTCCTATACCTCATCTCCTTCAACCAACAATCCATAGGAAGACACTAAAGCCCACAACCAAAACAATCAAAAGGAGTTACAACAACCACAACCTAAAACTAAAGTCTACCTTTTGAGACGTATGAAGGAAGTAAAGCATGATTGGGGTGACAAGACCATGACCAATGACAAAAATTTCCTTAGTGCAATGTACCAAGTTAAGCAATCCATAAAGCACAAAAATACTACCTTGAGCTCATATGACCTGATCATGACTTCTACCACACATTGTGAGGTGCTAGTCAAAATGTTGACCTCCATACCTATTAGTGAGGGTATTCCTATTAACAAGGAAGCCATCCATGTAATGATGATTCCTCCCTCACCAAGGGAGGAGAAATCAACATTCTAAACATTTCAAAATAGTGAAATTAAGGTTAATCCCTAGAATGGAAAGGTGACTACAGCTTCTCTATTCATAACCATAAGCATAGGACAATTTAAAATACATTGGGTGCATGTTGATGATGGAGCAACGACCAATGTCATGCCATGCACCATCATTGAATGCCTGGGCTTAATTGACCAGGTACAACCTATGACCACCACAACTCTTAAGTTCTTTAATGGATCAAGAGTTGCTACCAAGGGGTCTATCTCCTTAGAGTTCATAGCCAGAGAATAATTTCCTACAATCACAAACTTATTGGTGGTGGAAGAGACACCAAGATTCAACCTGATCCTCAGAAGACCTTGGTTGGCTCAATTACGAGTTTTCTCCTTTCCCATCCATAAAGCAATTCACCTTCCTTACAAGGGAGGTGAAATCATCATTCATGATGACAACATAGCTCCCCTAGCTATCAACATTGTGGGCATAGAATAGGGGTTCTAAGTGGAGCTTCAAGAAGAAGCTCCTAGCTATGAAGAGTAAAAACCCAAGACAACCAATGATGATAACGAGAAGCAATGCGATACACTATGGGATGAAATCCATTTCCACATCATAAGTAAAGGGGATGGCAAGTACAAGCTTATGTAGAGTAGGCCTTACTCACTCCCTAATCTTGCAAAGATTGGGAAGAGTATGCACCAATGAAGTTTACCCTAACCTTCCTATGCCCTTATGACCAGATGTAACGATATCTAAATAACCTTATTTTTTATTTTGCAATTTATTATATCTTTGTTATTTTATGCACGTAGCCTATGCATGTAGCCTAAATTTATTTGCAGTAACCTTTCTTTATTTTTACTTATATTTTCTAAAACATTAAAAAGTGTCTCTTTCGGACATTGTTGGCTAATACATAAAACTAGCACCATTATTTGCTAGACATAAAATTGGCACCATGGCCTACTAAGGCCTAAAACTAGCACTACTGTCTACTAAGACATAAAACTGGCACCAAGGCCTACTAAGGCCTAAAACTAGCATTATGGCCTGCTAAGGCCTAAAATTGGCACTACAGTTTACTATGACCTTAAATTGGCATTTTCATCCATTAAGACATTAAATTGGCAATGTAGCCACAATCACACAATATAGCCTATGCTTGTGATGTCCTAAAACTAGCAAATGTTCCTCGCATCGATTAGCCATAAACAAAATGTCAATATAGCCATGTTTACAAGATTTAATAATATGAATGCATATAGCTAGAATGGAATGAACATTTAAAATTAAAATGTTCATAAATACAACGTGTAGTAATGATGCCAAAAAATAACCATCCATAACATAGCCTTGGCTAACCATAGCCATCAACATGAAAACAAAAATAAATAGCCAATAGACTAAATTGAAGGAGGTTGCTAAGTGGCATTCAAAGGAGGAGGGGGTGGGTCACTCTCACCCTCACTACTTAGGCCACCAATTTCTCCTGAGGCCTAAAACGAAACAACATACAACTAGTTAGTAACCAATAGCCAAAACCATAACTCAAAACAAAAACATTATGACTAATTAGAATTTCTTAGCAAGTTTGGAAAACATCCTAGTTAGAGGTTAAATTAGCATTTTTAAAAAGTTCTAAGGTGTTTATCTAATATGATTAAAAAATTCCATAAAAAGGCACTATTACAACCTTTCAAAGCAAAAGCATTATGGCCTATTAGAGTTAGCAAATTTAGACAAAACATCTAGTTGGAGGTGAAATTAGCCTCTATAAAAAGCTCTAAGGTGTTTTAATAAATTAGCCTAAGTAATTTCATGATGACCTTACATAACCTTGCATTATGATCAATTGGAATTTCTTTACAAATTTAGAGAAAACTTGCTAGGTCAAAGGTTAAATTAGCTTCTATAGAAAGCTCTTATGTGTTTATCTAAATTAGCTTGAGAAATTTGATAAAAGCATTGATACCATATTTTATAGCCTTTATAACCAAAAACATTATGGCCAAAACTATGTCTTAGTCTAAATTATGCATAAATTTAGAAAAAAGCATCTAAGTTATGCATAAATTTAGAAAAAAGCAAGCATAAGTTTAGAAAAAGCATCTAAATTATGCAAAGCATGCATAAATTTGGAAAAAATATCTAAACTATGTAGAAATTTGGAAAAAGCATGATAAACTTAGAAAAAGCCAAGAAGCCATAACAAAAGCTTATTTAAAATAGAAAAATATTTTACTCCTAAAAAAGCAAAAAAAGAAATAAACCACTTCTATTTTAGGTAGTGTACTACAACCGTGAGTTTTGCCATGATCTACACAACCTTAGCAAAAATTCATAAAACATTTCTTTTAAATCCAATCGGAGTGATTCCACCTCTGTTGGAAAGCTAAAGTAAAATCCTATGTAGCCATGTTTAAAAAATAGCAAAAACCTTGGCCATTTTCTTATGAAATTTTCACAAATCTACATAAAATTATAAAAGCAAAACAAACAACCTAACTACACAACATTAGGAAAATAACCATAAATCCCTTGTTTCAAAGCCAAATTAAACAAGACAACAACCATTAGGAAGATTAAACAAAGGGCTATAAAACCATGACCTTTGATTTTACAAATATGCAATGATTTTATTGAGGAACCATACACACTTTAGACTTCTTCTACAGGCACTCAAAAAATATTGTAACTCTAAGGTCTATAAATTGCAAGGGCTTCACTACCTTGCTTGAAAACTAAAAACTAAAACTATTCAAAATTGACTCAAAACGAGAGCCTAGGTGTGGTAATTATAGACTTGGGAAATATACCCTGACATCAGACATCTAACGTTGGATCAAGACCCCAACATCGCGTACGCGACATTGCGGCCAACACAAAACAGTGATTCATCAGTAACAAATAATGAAAAGATAATTGAAATGTTATTCGTAGATTTTGGAATAGCTTACTAATAATGTTTTGGAATCACCTTCTTTTTGAATCAATGAACAGTTGTTAAATTGATGACATTCATGATGGCAAAATGACATGAATTTGACAAATTAAAATATAAAGGGCAATAATAAGATTTACCTATTTTTTTCACTTCAAAACATTTGATGTTGCAAACATTCTCTAATCTTGAAAGAAAAATATAAATATTAAAATTATCTTACAATTCTACAAATGTGAAGCTACTTGATTTTGGGTATTTATTGATGTTATTTAGAAGCTATTTTCTTGGTATGAAAATTGATGAAGATATTCAAAAAATGTAGAGAAATTCTATATATGATCATAATTGACTTGGAAAAAGTATATGACAAAGTGCCTAGAGATATTATTTAGTAGAACTTTTGGAAGAAAAACACCCCTGATAAATATAGTAAAGTGAGTCAAGACATGAATGAAGGAGCTACCACTAAATTAGAATAACTTGTGGAACCACATCTTATCTTCTAGTCATAGTAAGTATACATAAAGGGTTTGCACTTAGCCTATACTTATTTTCCATTATTATGAATGAATTTACAAAGAAAATACAAGATGAAATCCATTATTGTATGTTATTTACAAATGACATTGAGCTGGTGGATACAATCCCAAAAAATACTTCTTCTAAACTAAAGAAGTAGAGACATGCTCTATAATCAAAAAGCTTAAAAAATATTAAAAGCAAGACAAAATATATGGAATGCAATTTCAATAACAATGCAAATAGTGGTGAAATAGAAGTGACAATTCAAGTCCTTTAGTCTAAATAGTTCTTCCACTTAGGATCAATCCTTAAATTAGATAGTGAAATTAATAAAGATATAACAAATAGGATTGAGGCATGATGGAAACTAGGCTAGAGATGTTCAATTTAATAAAAGAGTACCAATAAAACCAAAAGGAAAATTTTATAAGATAGTAGTCAACCCTGGTATTTTATATGGTGTTGAATCTTGGGTAGTACAAAAGAGGCATAAACAACAAATTAGTGTAGTGGAAATGTGAATGCTTATAGGATTTTGAATGTTAATAAATAAACTGCACAATACATACATTTGAGGAAACTTTGAGTGGTTTTTATCTTAGCTAAGTTATAGCAATAACATCTTAGACAGTTTGGGTATGTGCAAAGAAGATAAGATAATGAGCCTACACAAAAGGGTTACTACATCATTAAAAGAAAAATCAAAAAAGAGATGGGGAAAATGATGGAAGATGATTTGAACAAATTGCAAATAAATGAAGATCTAGCTCTTCATAGGGGTGAATGGTGAAAATGAAGTTATGTAGCTAACTCCATTTTGTTAAGACAAGGCTAGGATGATGATGATGATGATGATTGATGCTATTTAGAACTTGTAGATCTAGCCCTTGTTCACAATCTAACAAATGTTTTCCCATGTGATTGAATACTTATTTTTGGAGTAACCATTCCATTCTACACTTGTCCACATATTCTAAAAAATGTCTTTAGGATTCTAGTGATTAATAGGGATATGATTAGAGCTAATAGTAGCATTAAAATCATTACAAAGATAGATTTTTCCTCTTTAAGCAAAAGTAGAAATATCCATGCTAATGGACTAGAAGGAAAAATCTTATGATAAACCTTCTCCTTCATAGACAACATCTTCTCTAGGTTCTATATAGCAAAAAGTCAAGAATGATTTTTGCTATAATATTTTTAGCCAAGAGTCTATTACGTTTTTTTTAAAAACTTGTTGATAGAAGAAAATTTCAAATCAAAATTGCTAGTGTATTTTCAAACGAGTAATGCATGACAAGGAACAAAAGTGTCCAAGACGAGCATTTGAGATCAATAAATACAAATTTGAGAAATAATGACCATGAATGGCAAGTGAGATTAGAGACATTCTTGTGAAATTGAAATGATTATGAAAGCTCTTAGATATAGACAAATTTCTCACAATATGCGATGAAACACATAAAAAAGAATTAATATTTTAAGAAACTAATCATATAACAATCGGTAACTTGCACTAGAAATGGATCCTGATGCGCTTAAAGCCTTTGGAGTCGGCGACCGTGTTTAAAACTACGTTTAGTGCACAGAAAATAAAAACCAGTGCTCCTGCAAAGCGAAATGCGTGCGCATTCCTTGTGCTTTAGCTCGTTTGATTTTTGTCCTTTTGCAGTCAGTTTCAATTCAACTATTTTGAATTTTCAGCATAAATGCAACGTCTGGGTGGTGTAGTCGGTTATCACGTCAGTCTCACACACTGAAGGTCCCCAGTTCGAGTCTGGGCTCAGACAATTTGCAGTTTCTTTCGCAAATCCTGTAATTTATTTTCTAATTTAAAAATTCCTTTTTCTTTGCCAAGAGCCACCTTTTTGTTAATTTTTATTTTTTAACTTACTATATCATTGATACATTGTTTTAAACATATTTCCCGGTTCCCCAATTTCATAAAAGCCCTTTTCCCTTTCGACCGATAAAAGTACTTCACCCAACCAGTCCGCGTTCAAACACTGTCTGCGAGTATTCGAGTCTACACGTTCAAACTCGCAAGGATTCAGAAGCATTGGCATTTATCCAAACCAAGGGGAGATCTACGGGTTTTGGCTGGATTGGTATGCAAGCAGCCGAGCTCTCCCGGAAGGAAAGGCCATTCACGCGCACCTGCTCCGAGAATTGCAGCGGCATGTTTTTGTGGCAAATGCATTGCTTGATGCGTATGCGAAATTGGGCAGCGTACATTCTGCACAGGCTAATTTTTTCTGCTTTGCCTCGCAGAGATCTTGTTTCATACAATGCCATGATTGCAGGGTATGTCCAGGGAGGCTTTCATTATGCAGCCCTGGAGCTATTTCATGAGATGCTCAGGCAGAATCTCAGGCTTGATGCAATCACCATTAGCAGTGCACTGAAGGCCTGTGCTTATCTCGCAAGCCTGCAACAGGGCAAGGGTTTGCACACCGCAACAGTAAAGTTTGGGCAAGAGACATTTCCTAGGGTGGGAAATGCTCTGATAGACATGTATGCCAAGTGCGGCAGTATCCAATTGGCATTCCAAGATTTTAAGAGTTATGTCTGAAAGGGATGTTGTGTCATGGACTGCTATCGTTTGTTGCTCTGCCTTGCATGGTCTCAGTGAGTATGCATGGCCGCTATTTGATGAAATGCAGTGTCATGGTTTTAAGCCAAACGCTATAACTTTCGTTGGCGTTCTGTCTGCCTGTCGCCGTTCAGGGCTTGTTGATAGAGGCTTGTGGTATTTCAGATCCATGAAAACTTTTTATGAACTTCAGCTGGGTATGCAACACTATGCCTGCATAGTTGATCTTTTAGGACGCTCTGGTCGCCTGGAAGAGGCATGCAAGTTCATCAAGAATATGCCCATGGATGCCGATGCTTCTGTTTTGGGTTCCTTGCTCAGTGCTTGCAAATTGTACCGTAACACGGAGATAGCAGCCTGGGCAGCGGATATGCTATTGGAGTTGAATGTTGAGGACGTTTCCCTCTTGGTTCTTATTTCAAATTTATATGCAGATGCTGGGAAATGGACCGATGTTGCAGAAGATTATCTGTGAATCTCAAAAAGACAAAATTTTCCATTTCCATCGGCTTTACAAATTGTACAAGGCTTTTTGACATTGTGAAAACTAACGCATTTTAATTATGGCTTTAAGATCGTGTTTCTATTTTTAAACTTGGGTGCACGGGTGCACACAGGATTCCGCATCTTTTACGTGCTGCTTCCAAATCTTCAAAGTGCTTCTCATCAGACATGATATCTGTCAGTATCTATCTTCCTGCACTAATAGCACATGGAAAATGGTTAATTAAAAAATGCTTTTTTGGAGTTAAACAGGTAGATGGTTCTAATATGTGCTAAATGTGTAATACAAATAAAATTAAAGATGAATACCATAGTTCCTGCATTGTTGGCTTCGAGTATGTTAGAAAGATGGGATATTAGAGTTCTAAATTTGATTTGTAATTTTCTTAATGATATTTCCAAAACTATAGTGTTACCGTGCAATAGATTCAAAGGGTGAATATAAAATTTTACTTTTGGTTTTTATTTACAATCTGAAAAGAACAATGTACTGAATTGAATATGGAAAATGTATCCAACAATTTATCTCAACTAAAAGCATAGAAAGGACTGCTTCCGTGGTGTTGTGGTTAGCCCTCTCGACAGTTTTCAACATAATCATTGATTAGCCCAACAAATTCAATCCATGATTCAACATAATGAAGCACCGAACCGGATCCAGTTGGCGGCGCTCGTGACGCCACGGTTCACCAGGAACAGCATGTAGTACCTGCCCGTTGCCGGGTCCGTCCACGCCCTGCGCCACCGCCCGTGTTATTCCTAAAATAAATGCTGCAAGTATGTATGTATGCGCGCCTCCGTTGTCTCGAACTCGCGACCTCGGTGATGACTTGGAGTCCAGAGCTTAGTGAGTGATGAGTGAGGCTGCCCTGCGGTGCTAACTGTTGTATAGAGGCGGTTTTTGTGCGTACCTAGCTGGGTGGCTGGAGGAAATGGTGAGCAGTGAAGGATATGTAGAGATCTTTTTAGTCGTCATTCGTGGGCGTTGCCATGATCGGTTTTGCAGAGGATCTCCCTGTTGAGTTTGTTCGCCGTGGCCGCCGCAGCCCCGGCCATCTCTGCTTCATCACGAATTGACAACGAAAGTGTGCTCGTGAATGTCTTTGGGCATGCTTTTTTCTTTCGAGCTAAAGCAGAGCCAGCTTAGCTGTGTGTCCTAAAATATTTTCAATATTGTCACTTGCACAATTTGATTTTGAGGGACTTCGGGCATTTGCTTTAGGTGTTTCCGTACAATCCAAAACAATTTTAAAGTAATCAAGTTAGCCATCGCACATTCACAAAAATTCAGGCCTCCGAGTGTCTCTCTGCTGTAACTTAACTACTAGCTTATATATATATATATATATATATAGATGATTTTACCATTATCAAAGGACATCCAATGTAGGAGTCAAAATCAACAACAACATACCATGGTAATGCAGGTGGCTGTTTACTTAGACCATTCACTAATATTATGAATCATGCCAAGTGTACCATTCACTAATCCTACTTCAAGCCAAAGGTTAACTATAAGTGTAACCCTTGCACCTTTACATATAAGCAAAGATCGTTCAATATGATCGTTGTTATCATCTAAGATTCTGAATCCATGGAGATCTTTGTCTACTACACACAAAAGAATAGATTTCTACATTGTTTGCAACATCTTCTTATTGTGTGATTGGACTTTATCCTTTGTATCATATAAATGCATTAATTTTTCAAAACCATCTAATCCACTCGAAGTGGATGGAAGATTCATTCATAATAGGTTCAAATTATACATACATACATACATACATATTATTTTTTGTCTTTAGATTTGTAGATATAATGTCATCAATTCAAGTCAATAGATTGTAGCATTGTAATAGGTTCAAATTATGCATATTTATATTTTTAATTTTATTGTCTTCAGATTACAGATATATAAAGTCACCGATTTAAGTTAATAGATTGCAAATTAACAAAGAGAATATTCTAGTACTTAATATACCTTTGTGATAGCATGATAAAACATCTATATACATGAGAATGAGAAAGCTTATTAACTAAGGAACTTTTAAAAGTGAAAATAATGATAAAATGTCTAGATACATGAGAATGAGAAAGCTTATTAACAAATAAACTTTTAAAAATGAAAATAATAGATATGTTCTCAGTCAATTACTGAAATGAAAAATACAAGTACTTTGTTTTCAATATAGTTTCTACGTTAGTTGTTAGATGTGAAGCTTGATAAATAGAATTTGTCATGGTAGTTTAAAATGAAATATAAATTAATCAGGATCAAAATTAAATATGATGAGAAGAATTTAAGAAAAGCATTGTAATTGATGCATAGACAACGTAAGCATTGTAATTGATGCATAAACAACATGAATGAAGAAATTCAATCATTACAAGTCTTGCAATGTTGAGTAGGTGTGGACACACATGAAATCTTAGGAGTTTTGTCATCGTAAAAATGCAATAATAGCAATACTGAACGTTTCCTTGTTGGAAATATTAGAAATTGTTAAATACCAAAACAACAATAAAATATGTAGGCCAAAGGTGGAGAATGAGAAATGGTTTCTTGAAAGATGTATCACTTTTTGGTTCATTGCCATACCTTGCTATCTGGGTGAAAAAATAGCAATCCTGTAGCACATTCCCCACCTGCTTGGCTAGGATAGTGCCTATAGTTGAAGGAGGTGCCACGTTAGATTGGGATAATGGTTATAGTTGAAGGGGGTGCTGTGTCTTCGCCAAACAAAAATTAAATACATTGGAAGCTTGTATAGGGAAGCATTAGAGACATGTTGTAGAAATCAAAATAGAAATTTCCCAAGGCTTTATGAACTGCAACTCTCAAATCAGAAATTTCAGAAATGAAAATAAAAAATTTCCAAAAGCAAAACGAAAATAGAAACTAAAATTAGAGATTTCCCAAATGAAATAGAAATGAAATTAGAAATTGCCAAAATGAAATAAGAAGTTTCCAAAGACAAACAACACTGATATACCCACTATGGATGGACATGTAAAGGTAGATACCATAAAAGGAAATTAGAAATTTTGGATTGCTTACTAAACCAAATTAGAAACAATGTTGACTTGTTATTGCATTAATCAGTGCCAGCACTACCCCTCTATTGTTGCTGCCATCATTGTTGTTGCATGCTCTATCCTTTCCCACTACTAGCTATCATCACTGTAACCATCGTTTCACCCTACATCATGTCACATGAAAGCCTCTCCCACCATCATTGCGTGCACTGCCATTGCTATTGCCAAATTTGCTACATCACTATTGTTTGTCAACGATGAAAAAATCCACCTCTGCATCGCATAATGCCGCTATTATTCCCCTTGTTGCTACACATGCTTCACCTATGGCACTGTGTTGGTTGAGAGTAAAAGATGCCTATATGTGTGTAGGTGTTCAGGGCACACCAATGGAGGTTGGTGGCCATGCTTTAGTGGATGGTGCTCATGTTGTTGGCAACATCACTACCCATTATGGTGTTATGGCTCAACATGGAGTGTCTATTGGTGTGCTACGGCTAAGACCTAGAAATTGTATGTACCACTAACATCTACATCATCTACTCGTTGCCTAATCTGGTAGTGTAGGCACTACTGCATTCATTGTGCATTTTCCTAAACATGTAGAACCTAATGTGGCCATTGGCGCTCATGGTTGAAACCTCCATGCTGTTGCGCGTTCCCATAAACTTGCTGATGCATAGCCTATGTGTCGGCATTGCCCTCGGCTCTACTTGAACCAACCTCATCATGGTCATCATCGTGTCCACCTACACAATGGCATTGAAGGTGTGTTAGAGGATGTGGCTTGGCATTGTCGTTCTCCGAGAGCTCCTACTGGTCTATGAAGTTAGGACGCTGCTACAGCTTATCTTCCAAAGCTATGTGTTAGTGTGCCTCAAGTGGTGGTGGTACAAGATCATGATCTTTCTATGCAGACTATTGCTAAACCATGAAGGAGTACTGGCGAGCATGACAACATGTGGAGTACATGGATAGGAGAATTTTTTTTTCCCATTTTTGATATCTAACATGATGTGACATGGCTATGGTGGTAAACTTCAGCCCCCTCCCATCCACCATCTTGCTAGACGTGTTGGCCTCTTGACCAAAATTATGTATGTCTTCCTTGTAACTTAAATATTATGTATTATGTATATTCATTGTGCTAGTTCATTCATCTTAGATGACTATCATAAAATAAAAAGTGATTTCATTCTTCCCCATCCAAATAGTGTAGTGGTATGCACTTCAAACCCAAGCAAGAGGTTAAGAGTTCAATTTTTTTTCACTTTTAAATTATTTGGATAAATATATACTTAGAATTTGTTAGTAGGCCAAGCCTTCACAATGAACAATGATACATACATGATACATATTACCATACATGGATGTGCATGGTGGTTAAGGCACAGTGGAGACACTTCCAAATGACAAATGGCTAACAGTGGATTATGTGCACTTTTAAACCCCATGTTTTCTAAGAACTCAATGGAAGCTCACTAAATAAGAGTGTTTTTACCACAAGGCTATGGTAGATTATGTGCACCTTATGTGGAAACACCATTTTTCTAAGAACTCAATGGAATCACACTAAATAACAGTGTTTGACCACAAGGTTATTTCATTGCTGCTACACCCATAAGTATAAGTAGGAATTGAACTCACAACCTCTCAATCAAAAAATAAGCATTTTGACCATTGCATGGTAGTTAAGTAATGGTGGAGACACTTCTAGGTGAGCAATAGCTAATGGTGGATTATGTGCACTTTATGTGGAAGCCCCATATTTTCTAAGAACTTAATGAAAGTACACTAAATAAGAGTGTTTTACTATAAGGTTACAATGGATCATGTACACTTTATGTGAAAACACCATTTTTTCTAAGAACTCAATGAAGGCGCACTAAATAAGAGTGTTTTACCACAAGGTTATTTCATTTTTGCTACATTCATAAGTGTAGGTAGGAATTGAACTCAGAACCTCCCAATCAAAAGATGAATACTTTAACCATTGCACTATAAAATTATAAAAAAAATCCTCAACAAAATGAATAAGATAAACCCAAAATAGAGTAGCCATTGAGGTCACAAACAAGTCAAAAACTATTATGCATGGTAATAGGAAGAAATTGCCATTGATGTGGTAGATGCTTTAGCTTACAGAAGGTAAACAGGAAGGACTACAGACCAAGTGGTCAATTAGCATCAAGCATTTCATTGTCCTTGACATCTAGGGGCTAAAACACCACCAAATTTGGACTACAACATTCCAACTGCAAAATTTTTTTAAGTGTTGAGACTACGCTCTTCACTGCCATAGAGTGTAGTCAACCTCTCATAGAGAGCGTAGTCAACATAGAGGATGTTTTTTTTGTAAATTTTTTCTGAGTGTTGACACTACACTCAACCCAAATTGAGAGTGCAGTTAGCCTCTTATGAAGAGCGTAGTCAACATGAAGGCCAGATTTACAATTTTCTCTAAGTGTCAGCACAAAGTTAGTTGTAGCAAATTTTTTGGAGTGTTGGGACTACTCTCTTCACTACCCTAGAGTGTAGTCAACCTTTGGTGGAGAGAGTAGTCAACAAAAGGATAGGTTTTCATAAGTTTTGACAAGTCCCGAGACTATGCTCACCCCTAGTTGGGAGTGTAGTCAGCCTCCTGTGGGGAGTGTAGTTTGCAAGAAATTCACTTTTCTCAAACTCCCTTAACATTGGGACTACGCTCTCCACTGCCCTAGAGTGTAGTCAACCTCTAGTAGAGAGCGTAGTTAGCATGGAGACTAGTTTTTTTACAATTGTTTCTATGTGTGGGACTACGCTCTTCCCCAGTCCAAAGCATAGTTAAGCATAGTAAGCCAGAATAGTTTCCAGTGGCCTCCATAGTGCAACAACGTCACTCAACTCAACTCCAACTCACCTCTAGCAAGCATAGTTACCAAAATTCTTCTTTTTATATTCCCTTTTTGGCCCCAAAATTGTAACTATGCTTGACCCCATGTGAGAACCTAGAGAGCATAGTCTTGGAGCATAGTCTTCAAGTTGCATTTTTCAAGTACCTTGTGGCCTTCTCAGCAGACACATGAAGTTGGCAGTGTAGTCACAGTCTTGCAGTCTCACAGAGTTTAGCAGAGCATAGTAAAGGATAACACCATTAGTCTAGTGAAGAGCATAGTTGAGTGACAACGTAGTCTCAACTATCCCCTTTGCCATGTGGCAGCCATCCCACATTCCACGCTAACCCTAGGCCTCAATGTTTTCGAGGTTGGGAAATCAAAGAGTTAATGAACCAAAGGCATTTTGGTGAACTAAAGAGAGGCAAAGTTGTAGACCATTGCAAACCACCACAGTCTACTAGAGCACTGTAGCCAATGGTACACCATGGTAGCCAACCTGGCAAATGTAGACACTTCAGCAGAACATCGGTCTTCATGGCCAAAGACCCTTGATACTGTGACTATGCTGTCCATTGCACTTGTTGTACACTATGTATCTTCTAATCCCTTTTAGTGTTATCTACACTCAACCCCATTTGGGGTAGTGTTCCATCTCTCTCTCTCTCTCTCTCTCTCTCTCTCTCTCTCTGCATTCTTTCACACTTACATTTTTGATTATTTTATTGCATAGCTACACCTAAAACTATGCTCAGGCAACAGTCTACACATGTTAACACCATCCACTTCACCGAAACTCTTGACTACACTTGATCCCACTGACACCATTAACACCATTGACATCACCTACATACTTAAACACCGTCTCACATCAAACATCATAGCTAATAATGTTGCACCATGGTTGCATTTAGTAAGTTCTTATTCGATCGACAAGATCATTTAGGATGTCCTGTCTTCACCTCCAGTAGGCCCTCACGCAAGCTTAGGGCTAGGTTGTGTGCTTGTGAACCTCAATGTTCTAATCATCGATGTTTTTGGTTGTTACAATTTTTGGCACTAGAAGGAGGGTCAAACCCATTTTTCAAGCTTCATTGAGGTTGTTTCATGAGCTCTTTGCATTGTAGTTGTCCATTGACCCATCAGTGTAGATTGGATCTTATAGTTAGTTCCTTCGGGACTGCACATAGCAACCCCAAACCATACTTCTCTCCACTATTTTACTAAGTTCTCATTGTCCTTAGTTGAAGCATAGTCATCTTTAGCATAGATAGTGTAGTCAGCTCTCTATTGTGCAGAGCATAGTTGGCTCTTTGCAGTGGAGAGTGTAGTTAGCTCTTTGTAGTGGAGAGTGTAGTCAATGGTATTAGCCAAAATAGAGTTAGTTTCATCTTGATCCAATGTATTTTGTAGCTAGCAATCTTTGCAGTTTCCCTTTACAACTCGATCTACAACCATGAACCTAAATCTGCCTCTAGTGTTAGTTTCAAATGTACTTGATATCTTGCCTATTCAACAAGAGACCAAGATTGATAACCCTATGAATCTCATGATGGCTAGGCCAAGGAAATCCCTTAGGCTATGTAGCCAAGAACTAGAGTATGCCATGCTCAGAAATGAGCAATACAACTTTATATGTGCAAAGGTCCAAGAAGGGTTACCTATAGATCGCCTTGACATGGAGGAAGAATGGGACTTTGAACTAATGTATTGCGATGGATGTGAGTATTTCCCTTTCTCATTTTACATCATCCTACTCATAGAGTTCCACCAATAGTTTTTATCCCAGCTCATTCAAGTAGGTGAGCACGATGTGGGAACTGACTACGAGGAAGCCTTACAGGAGGAACAGGATGAGTTTGAAGCTCACTTTAAACATGGAGCCCCCTTTCACACCATCTTCCAACAAGAAATCCTTAGTATGGCCCCTCCTTGGTTTAGGTCACCCATCCTTCTCAAGATGGTCATAACACTGGCATCACCTTCCCACTTCGTTAGGCTTATATCTATGCCTATAGTGGTAATCCATTAAATGTAATACATGCATTATGATGCAACAGCTCCCTTCAACTCATCCTTTGTGGCATAATCTCAACCTTCCTAGCCATCTTTGCCAGCAGTAATCACATTAGCTTAGCCATATGTTCACGTAGGGCCCATCTTTAGGCCCTAAACGACTTAGGCATCCTACATCCCACTTCTTTCATCGGTGTCCCTAGTGTTGGTCCAACCCACGCAAGGATGGCTTACGCCAATTGCTATCCCTATAACATAGCCAACACATCAAGGACCTCACGTGGTTCCACAACTTGCAACCAGGTCATGGGCCACACAACTAGCATATTGGATAGCACAACCAACATAGCTAGCTAGAGCATCCCAAAATTTAAACCAAGTGTTTCAACTAATCCAAACCTTGATAGAAGAGGTGAAGTGACTTAAAGCTACCTCCTCTAAAACTATCAAAGTGGTGGACTTCTACTAGGATGATCCTATAAGTCTTGTGGCCCCACCTCTAACTCTTCCAACTAGGGTCCCACTATCTTAATTCACCAAATACAATGATGAAGAAGATGCTAATGTGCATCTAGTCATGTTCAGGTTCAAGTGCCTACTACTGTAGGCATGGCCACATGCCATCACATGTGTATTCACCATGTCATTGACTAGAAAAGTGTTAGATTGGTACTGCGTGCTACCTAGAGGATCTATCTCCTCTCTGAAATACCTCTTGAGCTAGTTTGTGACATGCTTCAAGTATAACCTAAAGCTGAAAGTAACTTGGGACTAGCTAAAGTAGGTCAAACAAGGCAACCTAGAGACTATGCAAAAATTCATCTAATGATGGAATGCCTCATTAAAAAAAATATGAGAGCCCATAGCTGAGGCACATATCTTAGCTATTTTCAAGGGTGTAGTTAATGATTTTATAAATTCAAAGCTGTACTACTTAGGGTAGCAATTCCTAAGCTAGGCCTTTGCCCAAACTAAGAGCATAGAGGACATAGAAGAAGCTAATAAGGGCCTAGTCTATGTGGCCTACAAGAACCAGCATGCGAGGAGAGATAGGGAGAAGGGAAAACAAATTGCAATGGTGGTAGTGCTAGCCAAAGAGGCCAAGGTAATAAATCAGAGGTTGATAGCTAGGCCACCCAAAGCCCCTGCCAATAATAAAGCTACCAATTTTGGTGCCAAGGTAACCAACCCACCTCCATCTATAGTGGCCATGACGCAAGTTAGTCAAAAGCCTAACTTCAAGCACAAGGATCATTCCAAGTACACCGCATTGCCATGAAAGCCCTTAAAGTTGTTGGAAAAACTATTAAAAGTTGGGTGCATCCAATATAACTAAATTTCTAAGGATGTCTGTAAAAGGCATGATAGATACTACAAGTTACTCAGAAACCCCACTTTGGTGGTGAAACACCACAAAATTTTAGGCCATAGCTTTTCAACTACAAATGTGGCCAAGTGTCAAAACAAGGACACTTGCTACAGAGTTTTCTAAGTGCTGAGACTATGCCCTCCACTACTAGGAGTACACTCCAGAGTGTAGCTAGAGTATAGTTAGCATGAAGAACTAGTTTCTACAAATTTTTTTCTAACTATCAAGACTATGCTCTAGAATGTAGTCAGAGCGTAGTCAAGTGTAGATAGTTTGGAGGCTTAGTTTTTGCAACATTTTTTTAAGTGCTAGGACTACACTCTTCACTATTAGAACTATGCTCTAGAGCATAGTTTGCTTGGAAGCACATTTTTTGTAGAATTTTCTAACTATTGAGACTACGCTCTAAAGTGTAGTTGAGCGTAGTCATGCAAAATAGCCTTCAAAGTTCCTCACAATGTAGCACCAGCATTCGCATAGCTCCAACACACCTCCAACAATAGCATTTATCTTTTTTGCATTCCTCTTTTTCCTAAAATTATAACTGCACTCTACACTAGTCATTACAATGGAGAGTGTAGTGCCGGAGTGTAGTCTCCAAAAGTTTCATTTTTGGCATTATTTAGCATTTTTCATAGGTACATTGTGGTCCTCTCAATAGTTGGGTAGCGTAGTTACAGTCTCTTAGCCTTGCAAAGTCCATTAGAGCACTACAAAGCTTAACATCGCTTACTTTAGTGAAAGTGTAGTTGGGTGTAGCATAGTTTGAAATACCCCTCTACCACATGGCCCTTGAAATGTGATTCATGGTAATCCTAACCCTATAAATACCTCAGTTTTCTACATTTTAGGGATTGGAAATTCTTGCATTTTGTTGGCAAATTCAAATGGTTGGCATTTTTTGCATTTGGCGTTCTTGGCATTTGGCAATTTAGCTTTAGATGAATGAGACCCAAATGCACACAACACCAGTAGAGAGGTAGAGCTGCACATCATGGTCAATCGCAGCCCCATTGTAACCTTGCATGACACCACACAATAGACTATGATGGCCAACCTAGCAGGCACAAACACCATGGTGAGCACCAAACTTCATGGCCTGACACCACCAAGACTATGACTACACTTTCCATAGTGCCTGTTGTACACTACATACCTTTTCAACCCCTTTTTGAGCTAACTATGCTATACCCTATTTAGGGTGGTGTTCCATTTCTCTCTATCTCTACATTTCTCACATTTTCTACCATTTTTCTTACATTTGTTTTTGCATTTTCACACGTTGTCACATTGCAACTACGCTCAGGTCGTAGTCTCCGTGATTTGGCAATCCATTTTTAGCCAAAAACCTTGACTATGCTTGCCCTCATTTTGTGACTATGCTCTACACTTAGCACCATGAAAACCATTTAAATTCTTAGCATTTTTTTGCTTCATTCATGTCAACATTTCGGCTAACCATGCCACCCTCAATTGCACCCAACACACCGATTGCAACTAGAAAAGTCCCTATTCAATCAACAAGACTGTTCAAGGCACTCCGCCTCTATTTTCAGTAGGCCCTCACATAGAGGCAGGGTTAGGTTGTGTGTCCATTGACGCCTTGGTGATTTTAGCCACTAACATTTTTGGTCATTACAGTTTTTGGTGCTAGAAGGAGGGTTGTGCCATTTCCTTCTCTAAAATCTATTGGTCATTGCCTTGCATGCTCTCTACACCCCTGTCAATGTAGATTGGACCCTACTGTCGGTCCCCCTGGGACCCTATGTAGCAATCCAAATTATGCCATTCTCCATTATTTTTTCTATGTCTTCATTCTTTGAGTGTAGAGAGCATAGTTGGTGTGGAGCATAGTTAGCTCTTAGTGTAGAGAGCGTAGTCTCCATACTTAGTCATTTTTTGTAGTTTCAACACTTAGTCATTTTTCTACATTTTCATATTTAGTTGATTTTGTACATTTTTTAGAGTTAGTCATTTTTTTTTGCAAATAGTAACTCTCACAACCTAATTTGTGAACATGAATCCAAATCAACCTTCCATGTTGGTGTCTAACACACTTGACACCATCATCCACCCAGAGCATGCTATGCTCAACCATAAACAATATAACTTTGTTTGTGCAAAAATCCAAGCATGGTTACCCATGGATCACTATGACATGAAAGTAAAATGGGACATTGCACTTACCCACTAGGATGGATGAGAGTACATCCCCTCCTCATTTGACATCATCCTGCTCAGGTAGTCCTACCACTGGTTGTTGTCCCAACTCATTCGTGCAAACGAGCATAATACATGGACCAACTATGAGGAAGCTTCACAATAGGAGGAAGAAGAAAAGTTTGAGGCTCACTTTAAACATGAGAGCCCTCTTTACACTATCTTCCAACAAGCACTCTCTAGTCTGGCCCTTCCTCCTTTCTACTTACCATTTGTGGCATCCTCTCAACCTACTCAGCCTTCCCTACCAGCAGCAAATGTGTTTGCCCAAACCTACACTCATGTAGGGGCTACCTCCCAACCTCAAAAAATTCAAGCATCCTACATCCCACCTATTTCATTGATGCCCTCGATGTTAGTTCAACATATGCATGTGTGGCCTACCTCAGCCACCATGCCCATTACATAGCCAACACATCAACTGCATTATATGGCTTTGCAACCAACAATCTAGCCCTACACTATCCAACCAACAGAAGCCTGACCAACACAATTAGTTAACACATCTCAAAGCTTGGATCAAGCATTTTGGTTGATCGAAAGTTTGATGGAGGAGATCAATCAACTCAAATTTGCTTCCTCTAAAACCATCAAGGTGGTGAATTTCTACAAGGACAACTCAATAAGTCCTACTGTTCCACCCCTAAATTTCACACTGCCTCAACTCACCAAGTACAACAGTGAGGGCAACCCCAATGCATGCTTGGTCACATTTAGGTTCAACTACTTGCTACTTCAAGCCTGGCCACATGCCATCATGCATGTCTTTCCCATGTTCTTAATTGGCAAAGCCCTAGATTAGTACCGTATGCTACCCATGGCCTTATTCTCCTCTTTGGAGGACCTTTTAAGCCAGTTTATGATGTGCTTTAGGTATAACTTGAAACCTAAAGCGACCCTTGACCATCGTATGTAGACTAAGTAGGGGTCCCTAAAGCTTGTGCCAAAATTTCTCCAATGCTAGAGCACAACATTGAATGAAATGTGGGAACCCCTAGTAGAGATGCATCTCCTGGCCATCTTCAAGAATGTAGTGAATGACTTCATCAAGTCAACACTGTACTACCTAGCCTTAAAGTCTTTCAACGAAGTCTTTTCTCAAACGAAGAGCATCGAAGAGGCAGTACAAGTAAGCAATGACCCAACCTACATGGCCTACAAAAACCATCACCCAAGAAAGAAAAATGCAACAATGGCGATGGTGGCCACATCCACCAAAGAAACCAACTAGGGCTTGACAGGTAAGTAGCCCAAATCCCCAACACACAAAGTTGCCAACTCTGCCACCCAAGCAACCAACCCACCTACAATGGTAGGGGACATAGTGTAAACCACTTCAAGGCCTTACTTTGAGTGCAAGGACTACTCAAATTATATCCCGTTGCTAATGCAACCCTCATAGCTACTGGATCAACTACTAAAAGTCAGAAAAATCCAACACAAACAAGTGTCGGACATCACCCATCAATGACATGACAGGTACTATGAACTATTGAGGAATTCCACCTCAGCAATACCAAATGAGCCCCTAGTCCCAAAATACTTTCAAGTGGACCAATTTTATCATCATCACTAGATGTTTGGACATAGCATGCACTTCTATTGGGCTTTTCAAGATAATTTGCAAAGAATTATAGAAAGGGACCAACTAGTGCTCAATGCGGTGAGGCAATCTGACGTAGATGACATAGGCTATGTCATCAGCTCCATCATCATGGGTGGCAAGTCCAAACCTATGCAGTAGCCTTTTGTGATCCACATGCCTCCCAGTAGCACAAAGATCTCCTTAGCCTCCATGAGCAAGAGGCCTCTCTTTGTTATCAAAGTGCCACCTTGAGCACCCATAATACCCTTCGTGATTAGGGTCCCACAATAGCCATTCACTACAATGTTAAATTGGTAGTGATCATTTGATAAGACATGAAACTGGCAGTAATCATTTGCTAAGACCTTAAACTGGCATGTTGTGACAAAGACTACACAACTGTCATTTGTTGTTAAGGTGTCACAATGTGCTGGCCCTGCAACAATAACTATTAAACAACCACCATTTATCATTAGGGTGTCACAACATGATGGCCCCTCACCTACCCAAAGCCCGATAGTGGGCAATGTATTAGTCCCTTCTCCTCTAAGGGTTGACCCTACCAGCAACATAGGTAAACCTAAATGGAAACACAAGCGGTTGAATGATCACCTCACAAATACAATAGCTAGGTAACAATAAGGCCAAAGAATGCTTGGTTCATCAAAGTTGGTCCCTGCCCTTGTAATTCTCATGGTCGAAGTGAAGGCCACAACTAGCAAAGCACAATTGAGCATTGAGGCCCCTAAGAAGGCCAAGAAAACTAAGCCCAAGTCCCCTTTGTGAGACATCCATCTCTCAAGCCACATGAAGGATGCGTGGAAGCCTCAAAACACTTGAGTTTTTGGTCCAAACAACCCAGAAATAGCCCTTATTGATGCTTGAACTCATCTAATAGCCTTGTAGCCTCAAAACATGGCTCACTAAGGTCTTAAAATATCATCATAAGTATAATAAGGCCTTAAAATAGCATCATGATCCACTAAGGTCTTAAACTAGCATCATGGCCTGCTAAGGCCTTAAACTGGAAAAATTGTAACCTTTATTGATCATTTGTAGCCTTACTTCTTATACTTCCCCTTGCTTGACCTTTATGTGATCTTTGTTCACCTCTATTGCACTTTTCCAAATTGACCTTATCTCATTGATGACCTTGGATGACATTGATTGTATTAGATTTGCATATGTTTTATGGCATTTTAACATTATTTATTTACTTTTATCTAGGTGTCACATAATATGATTTTGGTTATTATGTAGGATCAAAGTATGAGTACCTAGGAGCAAATCAATTTATCTTTGTATCTACATGGACCTCACAGTGATATTAAATAGTGTATTAACCTTGATTGCCTAGATATTGAGCTTGAGAGTATTGTTGAACACATACCCTCAATAGAGAAACCTCTATAATGGCCTGAAAACTTGGTAAAAACCCTTGACTTAGAAGTAGGAGAAATAATTGAAGACCCTCTAGTTGAGGTTTCTATCACAACACATAGTGGTGAGGAGAAAACCCTTAAACTAAGTTCCTCACTAAAGCCTCAATGTACCCAAGATCTCACAAAAGTCTTATAGGATAAAATTATGGCATTTTCTTGGTCATATGAAGATATGCTAGGCCTAGACCCATGTCTAGTCTAGCACAACATCATATTGGATCCTAGCATTAGACCAATTAAGCAAAACATGCACAAGATTAGACCTAATTTGGCCTTGGTAGTTCACGTTGAAATCTGAAAGCTCTAACAAGCAGGTTTCATTAGGGTTGTTGATTACATAGAATGGGTATCCAACATAGTGGTAGTTCCTAAGAAAAATGGAAGTATATGTATTTGCATTAATTTTTGAAACCAAAATAAAGCAACCATCAAGGATGACTTCCCTTTGGCTAGTATTGGTCAACTTATCGATACTATAGCTAGACATGTCTTATTGCCCATTATGGATGGATTCTTGGGATATAACTAAATTAGGGTCAACCCAGAGCACCAAATTAGCATAACCTTTATGACCCCATGGGGTCCTTTTTGTTATACCATTATTTCCTTTGGCCTTAAGAATGCTGGAGCAACATACCAGAGAGCCATGACCTATATCTTTAGTGATTACATGTTAGGTTTTCTTAATGATTACGTAGATGACATAGCCATGAAGTCTCAAATAGCTAATGACCATGCTAATGAACTAGATCTTGTGCTTAAGTAATGTCTTAAATATGAGCTTAGGCTTAATCCTAATAAGTGTGTCTTCAATGTTAAGACTGGTAAGATGCTTGGCTTTGTATTCTCTGAAGGAGGGATACACATAGATCCTAATAAGATTAAGGCCATATCCAAATTAGCAACACCTACAAACCCTAAAGAGCTTCAGGGATTACAAGGTAGATTACAATTTATTCATAGGTTTATTTCTAGGCTTACAAATAAGTTATAGCCCATGTAACACTTGCTTAAGAAAGGAGTTCACTATGAATGGATGGCTTAATGCCAAGAGACCTTTGAAAACCTTAAGCAAGAGTTGACACAACTACCAACTGTCTATCCTCTGCAAGAGGGTAAACTATTTTACATTTATCTTGCCATCTCTAATACATCCATTACCTCTCTACATTGTAAAAAACATGATGATGAAGTAGAAATGCCTATATACTACCTTAGCCATGCTTTAGTTGCCCATGATACCCAATACATTGAAGTGGAGAAGTATTGTCTAGCACTAGTCTTCTCTTTGAAGAAATGGAAGCACTACCTCTTTAGAAGCCAAGTCAATGTAATTTGCAAGGACAACATACTTAGAGCCATAACAACAAACATCTATCAAAGTAGTTGAATAGCCTCATGAAAAGCCATAACCATGGAGTTTTACCTCCATTTCATCTCTCAATCCTCAACAAAAGGTCAAGCTACAGTCGTATAACTCACAATTTTACCTATGGATGACTAAGCAACCATAGATCCTAAGTTCCCTTACGAACACATTAAGTCAATTAGCCAAGTGCCTGAGGGTTATGAGGTAGTCATGAACTTCGTCGGAGCTTTAACGACCCATGGGGCTAGTGCTGCTACCATTGTAGCATTTCCATCTAGTGAGATCTGACCCTTTGCCTATCATTTTGGATTCCCATGTGCCAACAACATAGCTAAATATGAGGGTTTGATCAAAGGAATAATGGTAGCTCATGACCTAGGAATTAGATTCCTAGACATCAAAGGTGATTCATAACTTGTGGTTAACTAAGTAACTGAAGTATATGCATGCAAAGTTAAGCACTTATAACCTTACTATGATCTAGGGAAGTAGTTCTTACAACAACTCATAAACGTTGGCATCTAACACATACCTCAAATTGAAAATGTCATAGCTGATGCAATTGCAACATTAGCCCTTATTATGATGCCAGATGTGTTTAGCAAGTTATCCATCTTAACTTTGGATTGTACTAGTCCCATAATACAAAACACTAAGGATACCTTTTTGGCTATTTTTTTAGACTACTCCTCCTAAGGAGTGGTATGAAAATATCAAATTTTACCTTATGCATGATGAATTCTCACAAGGCCTAATTACTACTCAGAAGGATGCCATACGTAAGTGGTCAAAGCAGTATGTCATTGTATGTGATAACACATTATGACAACGATCCTACGATGGCATACTCCTAAACCTCTTAGGTAAAAATGAATCCAGAATAGTCCTAGAGGAGGTTCATGAGGGTGTTTGTGGAGGACATGTAGGACCTAGAGCCATGGCCACTAAGATTAGATGGTTAGGCTACTATTGACCCCATATGGAAAATGACTACTTAAAAAAGGTTAAGTGATGTGACACATGCCAATGATATAGCAACTTGATACATGTATCACCAACTGAGTTACATACAACACAAATAACATGGTCATTTCAATGATGGGAATTGGATATCATTGGACATATAACACCTAATTCTTCAATAGGACATAGCTTCATCATCACCACAACTAAATTCTTTACCAAGTTGGTTGAAGCTATTCCCCCAAGGAAGACCACATATGAACAAGTTTGTAAATTTATCCTAGATAAATACCCATGATCATATTTATGGACAATGGACCTCAATTTAGTAGCCAAGAAACCAAGGATTTCTATCATAATGTAGGCATTAAGCATTCTTTCTCATCACCTTACTACCCTCAAGCCAATGGATAAGAAGAAGCAAGCAACAAGGCCATCATCAACTTGCTCAAGAAGATGCTCAAAAAAAGCAAGTAGAAGTGGCATGAGTATCTTGTCTATGCACTATGGGCATACAAAACAACCTATCACATAGAAATTAGCATGACTCCTTATAGCCTTGTTTATGGTTCTAAAGCTATTTTACTTCTTGAATTGTAGGTGTAATCGCTCCAAGTAGCCTTGATAGACTTCATTAATGATGAACAAAGTAAGGAGTTGTAGATGGTACCCCTAGATTCGATGGAGAAGTGGCATATGTAAGTGCTCACTTACATCAAGCACTATCAAGAGAGGCAAAAGTAACAACATCACCATGACTTGATCATGCACAAGATCAAGGAGGGGAACCTAGTCCTCAAGGCCATCCATGAGCATGTAGACAAGTTCTCAGCCAACTAGTAAGGGCCAAAAAAAAATTTCATGTTATAACCAATCTTCATCATGTAACTTTCACCCCATGAAACCCAAGGCAAAACTTCATTGTAAATGTAAGAATTGTAACACAAAACGGGAAATTTCACATACTTTATACTTTTGGGCCTAAAAATTCCTTATAAGTGGTCAAAGCCTCATTCCCCAAGTGGAGAAAGTTACCTAGTGTCTATATTTGGCCTTGAGAGGTCAAAAATATCTTCTGGAATGCCAAATAAGGTAATTTGATTGGTTTTATGGGAGGTATACATTTTTCTACGCTGGAAACACATGTAGGAGGTAAATCTCACCTACCATAAATGTGGAAGGGTGGGGATTTTGGAAGCTTTTCCCCTTCAACATGGAGACCACATGCATAGCTTGGAAACTTTCCCCCACCCTAGAAACTTTCCCCTAGCTTGGAAAATTTCCCCCCTCAATGTGGAGGTTCCCCACCCCACAACATTGAGTCTTCATCCCCAACATGGAAAATTCAATCCCCTAGCATGGAAGCCACAAAAAGCAAAAATTCATCAATTCATGCACTTCAACATTAACCAACCACTTTAACAAGCATGATGGAGACTTAGTGTGAAAGATTCATCTCTAGCGTGGAAGGTGTGCCCTAGTTACTATTTATAGTAAACAGAATGGCCATGGGGAGAAGCACTTAGTATGTATAGTAACCCTCCAAATTTGGGCACGCATCTCACCTAAGTTTGGCAGCCCATTTGTAGCAAATTTACATCAAATTTTCAGCCATTTTTGCAGCCAAATCATAGCCAATTTATAACCCCATTCATGGCACAAAGATCCTATAAAAGCTAGCCTCCAACACCATTTACAAGTTTAGCAACTTTTGGCATACAAACACTTTGGCAATTCCAAAATTTTTAGGAAGGGTAGTTTTATTAAGTAATTTTCATATACATAATTTTTTACAATTCCATAGTTTGGGCATTTTCAAGCACTCAAGAGCTCTTCCAAGTTTCTATACTTGCATTCTCTTAAACCCCAGCATGGAAGCATTATAGCTTTGAGATTTGTGGATTTTGGATGTCAACATTGCACCTTTGGGATTTTCAAATCCCTAGCATTGAGCAATCTAGCATCCAAATTTTCCAAATTTCTCACCTCCTAGTAGTGAATGAACTTGTAGATCTAAGGTTGCAACAATGAAGGAAGGTTAAGTAGTATCAAGAGTGGCTTAGCACCCAAATCATGGAGTAGATCACATTGGCTTCAATGGGCTTTAAACTCTTGCATAAGTGAATCCCCTTTTTTGCTCATCTAGGAACCATTTATACACATTCCTCTAAATTATTCTTTATTCTATCTCAATAAAGTTTTAATTTTTGTGTTCAAAAATAAATTTTATTTTCTATGCATTAGTTGGATTTGTTTATATTTCCACATTTCTCATCTCATAAGTCCCTAGTTGATCTATTGGACCAACCAGGACACCTCAAATTCCATTTTTATTATGAAGGCTTTAGGGATTTGAGGCTGGGAAATTGTTGTACCAAGGATCCTTAGTTTTTCTTCTAGCAATCAAGGTTTTCAATTGCAACACAAGTATACCCCCTTGATCCATGCCAAAGCCACACTAGCCAACATGATCCCAATGTGGATGCATCTTCCAACATGCTTTAACCCTTCAAACTTACCCAAAATGACCCCAAGATTTAGCTAGGGAGTGCCCAACTGGAAAACCCCAGCTTTGGCCTCAAGTTGATCCAGTTTCACCCTACTACAACCCATATCTAAATCATCCACATTAGAGCCATGCTAGCCAACATGGCGCCAGTGTGTGTACATTTTCCATTGAGATCTAATGCTTAAAACTCTCTCCAAATAGCCTCAAAACTTAGTTAGGAAGCCTACAACTACTAAAACCTAACCTGAGCTACGAATTAATCCTTTTTGACCATCCACGTTGAAGTCCCCCTCCATCCATGCTTGGGCGATGCTGCCTAGCATGACTTAGGGGGGATGTAAGTTCAAGACTTACCTTTTGACCATTTTCAACCTCCAAAATAGCTAATTTTCATAGATTTGGCCTTGTGCTACCTTGGGAAAGGCTTAGAACCTCTTTTTTGGCCCTATGGATGCCAAAAATCTAATTTTCATTAGTATGTATGTTGGGGCCATGCTGCCCAACATGGCTCTAGTGTGGATGATAAATCCAGGCTTCAATGGTGGCTTCCAAAGGTTGAAATTGATGCAAAAATTAGCCTATTTTCTTCCCTAGTCCACTGTGCTAGCCATGTAGACCATCGAGAGTCAAAAACTATCCAAAAAGAACCTGCAAAACTGCCTAGATGTCCTATTTATAGTAGGGGGTTACCCCACCCATGTTGGCTAAGATGGATCCAGTATGGATACCCTAAAAACCTTTCTTTTGGCCTAAACAGACTGAAAGTAGCATTTGTTGAGGCTCAAAATCCTCTATGACTGTTGTAGCCTTAAACCATGGCCTACTAAGGCCTAAAACTAGCAAAAGCTAATAATGTTTAACTAGAATTAGCTAATTTTTACCACATTCATTTCATGTTGCTTTATTCAACCTTATTTAATGTTGTTTCAACTTGTTTTTGGCCTTATTTTTGTAATGTTGATGTTCTTGGCCTTATATGGCCCCTATATTACTTCATATTTCCTTATTCTCTTTATTATGGTCTTTTTTTGACCCTTTTTTAGCCTTATATTGTTGTTGGGTGATGGGGTTTGACCTTTCCTAACCATCATTCAACACCATGTAGCTATGGCTTGCTAAGGCCTAAAACTAGCACAATGGCCTGCCAAGGCCTAAAACTAGCAAGATCATGAGCTTCATTAACCATCTTTGACCTTATTTGACTCTTTTAAACCATTATTTAACCTTTTTTTGGCCTTTATTCCATTCTATTTATCTATTTTTACCTCCTCATGGCCTTGGATGACCTTGTTTGCATTGAATTTGGCATTAGAATAGCATATATTTGCACAATTTAATAGCATTTTGGCATTGTTTATTTATTTTTAACTAGGTATCACTTAATATGTTTATGTTTGACATCTAGGACTAAAGTATGAGTAGCTGGAGAATATTAGTTTACCTTTGTTCCTACATGGACCCCATAGTGATGTTGAGTGGTGTATTGACCTTGATTGCCTAGATCTTGAGCTTGAGAGTCTATTTGACCACATAGAATCTATAGAGAAACCTCTAGAATGGCTTGAAAACCTAGTCAAGATCCTTGACTTAGAGGTTGGTGACATTACCAAAGACTCTCTAGTTGAGGTTCCTATTACAACACATAGTGGTAAGGAGAAAATACTAAAACTAAATTCCTCACTAGAACCTCAACAAGCTCAAGATGTCACCAAGGTCCTACAAGATAATATTAAGGCCTTTACCTAGTAATATGAAGATATGACAAGACTATATCTATATTTAGTCCAAAACAACATCATACAAATTCTAGCATTAAACCAGTTAAGTAGAAAGTATATAAGATCAGACCTCATTTGGCCTTGGCAGTTCATGATGAAATTAAAAAGCTCACCAAGCTTATTTCATCTAAGCTATTGATTATGCAGAATGAATATCCAACATAGTGGTAGTCCCTAAGAAAAATGAAATTATGCACATTTTCAATGATTTCCGAGACCTAAATAAGGCAACTATCAAAGATGATTTTCCTTTTCCTAGTATTGATCAACTTATTGATACTATGGCTAGACATGCCTTATTATCCTTTATGGACCATATTAGGATCAACCTAGAGCACCAACTCAATAAAACCTTCATGACCCCTTGGGATACCTATTGCTATACCATAATGTCCTTTGGCCTTATGAATGCAAGAGCAACATACCTAAGAGCCATGGTGTGTATCTTTAGTGATTACATAATATGTTTGCTCAAAAATTATGTAGACAATATAG
>MNCI01009604.1:331397-377408 GCA_015680685.1 Gnetum montanum | reverse complement strand
AATCTCTTTAAAGTAAGTCATTTGTAGTTTACACTCAACGCAATCGTTACATTTCTCACAACCACATGCTGCAACAGCACACACACATACTCACATTAACTACTGAGTTTATTTGGAGGTATCTGGGCCTTGGTGTTGCCAGAGTCCAGTAGGCACCTAAATCCTGTTCGAGGACACTCGTTGGCGATCATGTCCCAAACGGTCGCCAACAATATGCAATGTCACATATTTTATGCTTTTGTGGGTAAAATTGCCTCATAAGTGGTTAAAGCTTCATCCCCCAAGTGGAAAAATCAATGTAATGATAATATTTATGCTTGTGGGGTTAAAAATGCCTTTTGGGATGCCAAAATTGGTAATTTGATGGGTTTTATGGGGGTTATAACATTTTCCATGCTAGAGATACTTGTTAGGGCATAAAAGCCCATCTACTCCCAACATTAAGGGGTGTAACAACATCCATGCATAGTTTGGAGGGGTATAACCTTCCCCCTCCCCCTAGCATTACTTCTCCATCCCCCTAATGTTGCTATAGCATGGCAAGATTTTAGCACTACATCAACTCCAACATTAACCCTACACTTCAACGTTGTATTTGGAAGGCCTAGTGTGCATGGACAAAGCAAACATTGGTGAAATTATCATTTACTATTTTTAGTAAATAGAATGATCATGGGGGTATGACAATTATCATACATAGTAATTCCATTAAATTTGAAAATTGATGAGTGGTAAGGTACCCCTACACTCAACCATACGAATACAAGCGTTCGCGCACGATCCAGTCAAACTCCGTGGACAAGCTAGTTGTGGTATCTAGATAGTTACATGTTGATCACAGTTTGCTGTCTTCCCACCTGGACTAGTATTTTCTTTTTCATGTATGGTTTAGTCCAAAGTGAGGCGTATGATGTGATCCTAAACTAGTGCTACTCCTAGAGACAATGGAAAATAATCTTGATTAAACTAATAAGAAATAGGAAATGAAGTCTAAGCTAGCCTAAGTGCGATGAGCATCTATTCCTTAATTAGTCGTACACATATTGGACCTCGTGCACAACTACTACTAGGATTACCAAGCGTAGATCCTAGGTACGCTACTGGGTTGCCAAGTAGTCACACTTAAATGCTTGTGATTAAGTCGTACTCATTCCGCAGTTAATAACAAGAATAGTAAATTATGGTAAAGAAATATTAACTAAGAAAAAAATAAATAACAATAAAAATTAAATAATTAAAACTAAGTGAATGCTGCAATGATGAATTAATCTCGATCTTTATTGCCAATCATGTGTATGTCCAAGTATTTCACACTCGAATAAAGGTTTTGTACAATTACAAGCATCACACTGTAGGCATGCACTTGGGAAAATAGTCTAACTCCTACAAAAACAAACTACAAGAGCTTCCCTACAATTAAGCCAAAAGATACCTAAGTGTGGTGGAGGCCCACTTATTTATAGGCTAAAATAAGCTTTGCATAAATGGGGCCATGTCAATGCATGGAGGGATGCGTTGACAGGGCCATGTCGACGGGGCCACATATACGGGGCCCCGTATACACGGCCTAGTTAACACAGCCCCATTTAGTGCTTCATCAAACATCCACCACACCTAAACATTGGGGAAATTTGTTAGCTAATTTGCAACTAGATTTGTCACCAAAACCCCATATAAATTAAACCTCAATACCATATATAGGTTTCACACTTTGCATTTTTAGGAATATTGTAGCATTCAAGAGCTCTTACAATCTTGCATACACATAGCTTCTTAAATCCCCCATTGTGGAATCTCCTTACAATCATTGTTACTCCTTTACCTCCTTTTGAGATTCTATGAGATTTTCAGGATCAATGCTAAGCTCCTAGAAACAAAAACTCCTAGTGTTGCTCACTTTTATATCTCAAATCCCTCACACCTCTCATCTCCCTACACAAACAACACTGCAGATCTAGCATTGGAGTAGAAAATATTTGAAAGCATCAGGAGTGGAAATACCTCTAGATCGTGGAGCTGGTTGTAGCAGTTTCAATGACTTTGAACCTCCATCAAACTGAACCCCATGTTACAAAATATCATCTTGTATACATTTTCTATACCTTTATTTTTTTTAAAATAAATTTTTACAAATTTATTTGTGTGCAAGTTTTATTTCATCTATTTCATTTCGGCACAATTTACAATCAAAATATATGTTTCTCATTTACATTCTATTGCCTTGTTTTGTCCTTATTAAGTCCCTATGTGATCTACTAAACTATCCAAGATACCTCAAATCTTATTTTTTTGTAGAGGCCCTTGTGATTTGAGGTCAAAAATTTGATGCATTGTGAATCCTTGGTTTTCTCTAGTAACCAAGATTTTCAATTGCTAAAACTAAGTGTAGGCAATCCCTTAGACTAAGGGGGTAAAGCCTAGAGTTTATGGTCATAAATGAAGAATACTAAAACTTCATTCATGCAAAAATCTAGGCTAGCCTCCTCATTCCATGAATGGAGGCCAAAGCTAAGCATGAGTATGAACTAATACACCAAAATGGAAAGAAATACATACCTTACTCTTATGAAAAGATACACCTTAATGAAATGCACACACACATCCTATCTTAATTAATTGACATGGATGAACATTAGTTATTCAACATGAAGAGGACAATGAGTTTCAAGTAGAGCTCAAACTGAATAACTTTATAGGGAGCCTTTACCAATAGTCGGTTCCCCATACCATTGCACCTATTTCAAGTTTACCTACCTCTTCCATGAGACATATGCCTCAACAATCATTGCTCGTATATCCAACCATGTTTGGACTAACACTTGTTATAATAGATCATCAAGCATAATCCATGCCTCAAATAGCCTCTTTCTTTTCAACCATGCCATTTGCTACATAGCCTCATTCTACACAGCCCTCACTGGTGGTTATCACCACCACTCACTCCTTCTTTGTGCTAGTGGATCCCATAGTGGGACCACAAACAACCCAAGGGACATAAACATTATTTGTCCCCTTTGTGCCTAGAGTACTAGTACAAACATATTTTTCACTATTTAGTCCATCCATAACCACCATAATCTAGTCTCTCCCTTTCATACCATAATTAATTGTGAGGCCATAGGCCTCTCAACTAACACTATAGCCTTGGATCATTTGGAATGCCTCAAGGACTAGATCAAGCATTCCAAATGATCCAAGGCTTGATGGAAGAGTTATGAAAACTCAAAGCTTCCACAAGCTAGATTATAAAGACAATGGATTTCTATCATGATGACCACATCAATCCTGCAATTCCACTAATAACTCTTCTACTGGGCATCTCCATTCTTTAGTTCATAAAGTACAACAATGAAGGTGACCTAAATTCCCATTTAATAACCTTCCATTCTAAGTGCTTATTACTACAAGCCTAGCCACATACCATCATGCAGATATTCCCCATGTCTCCTACCAAGAAAGCCTTAGACTAGTGTCATGTATTACCAAGATGATCCATATCCTCTCCAGATGACTTAATTTCATAATTTGTTAACCATTTTAAGTACAACTTGAAACCCAAAACGTCTCTTAACTAGCTAATAAAGGTTAATTAGGAATTCCTTGAGCTAGTATAAAAATTCATACAATGATGGAATGCTCTTCTTAATGAGATTTCAGAATTAATAGCTGAGACTTACCTTCTCAATATCATCAAGAGAGTGGTTAACTACTTCATTAAGTTGAAATTATATCACCTAGATCCATGGTCACTTAGTCAAGCCTCTTTCTAGACAAAGAACATAGAGGATGTAGTTGAGGCTAGGCATGAACTTGCCATGTGGCATACAAAAACTAGCATGCCCGAAAGGATAAGGAGAAGTGGAGGTAGAACAACACAATAGTGATCACAATGATCAAGGACAATAAAACAACTACATAGGGGTCTAAGACTAATCAACCCCAAGGTTTCTATTAACAAAAACCAACCTTTAATCTCTAGGGCCTCTCCATCAACAATCATGAGGCCTAATTTTAAATGCAAATATTGAACGAAGTATACAAGGCTACCATTGAAATCATTAGAACTCTTTGATCAACTATTGAAGAGTGGGAGAATACAATACAAGCACATGATTGAAAATGCCACTAGAGGCATGATAGGCTATGTGAGATAGCCAAAATTCCACTCTTGTAACCAAGAATGACTTGTCGGTCCCTAAGCACTCCAAACTAAACCACTTTGCCACTACCATTAACTACCAAGTCATGACATTAGCTTTTGCCTAGTGCTTAAGCATGACCTTCAAAATATGATAGACAAGGGTGAACTAGTCCTTGATGCCTCAAACTCAATTAAATCCAAAAACCAATCCTTGTAGGTCTACAAGGATTCATTGAATGCCAACCATAGCCCATACACCATAGCAACGTTCAATATGACTAATAACTCTAGACATGCACAAGAGTTGTTCATGATACGAGTACCTCCTTGCAATGACATGGGTCCTTAATATTTCACTAGCTCAAGACCCCCTTTTGTTGTAAGGGTTCCATTACCTATGCCTCCCATGGAACCTTTCATAATTATAATGCCCCCTTCCACTGAAGCTAAAACAAAACTTGCTCCTATGACTGAAAAACTCCTTTCATAGTGGCCAACACAATCACTTCTTCATGACCACCCAACAAAAATAGGAGATCCCCAAGCAAACAATGTAAGAAGCCCATATCAAAGCCCAACAACATTGATAACCAATAGGCCAAAGAATGGAAGGAAGTGGGCTCGCTGAAGCCCACTTCCATGTCATCTATTCCGATGAGCTCCATTGCCTAGGTTTCCTCAACCAGTTAACCATGTAAGAATCCTAAGCCACAAAAGAAAGGAAAGGAAGCCAAATAACCAAAGCATAAATTTGCATCTTGGAACACATGGAAGAAGTTAACAACAACAAAAATAAAAAGCCTAGAACCAATGACAAAGACTTCCTCACTACAATGGAACAAGTTAAACTGTCACTAAAACAAAAGAACATCTCACTTAGCCTATATAAACTTGTGATGACTTCTACTACACTGTGAGGCACTACTCAAGTTGTTGATCATCATTTGTGTTAGTGAGGATATCCATGCTAGTGAAGAGTCCATCCATGCAAGGATGGTATCACCTTCACCAAAGGAAAAAACAAGATCAACAACACTAGTGTTTCATGATAGTGAAGTCAAAATCAATCACCAAGGTGGCAAGAAAACTAAGGCTCCCCTCTTTATAACCATTAGGATAGGATAGTACAAAGTGCACAGGGTGCATGTTGACAATGGAACCACAACCAACGCTATACCTTATACCATCATGGAACATCTAGTCCTAATCGAGAAAATATAACATATCACAATAGCCATCCTTAAATCCTTCAATAGATCTTGGGTGGCCATAAAAGACTCAATTTCTTTACACTTTGTGGTAGGGAAACAATTTCCCATAGCGGCTAATTTCTTGGTGGTATAAGAGACACCAAGATTCAACCTTATCCTAGGAAAACCTTAGATGGTGCAATTACAAGCTATTTCCTTACCAATCCATCAAGAAATTCACCTACCTTATGAGGGAGGTGAGATCATTATCCATGTTGATAGTGTGATTTCCTTGGTGGTTAACAACATTGAAATTAAGTAATGATCTAAAGTGGAGTTTTAAGATGAAACTCCTACTATTAACCACAAAGTAGAGAAGCCCAAAAGAGCACAAAAGGATGAAACCAAAAATGATGGATTCATGGATCCACCATGGGAAGATCTCCCCTTCAACATCATGAGAAAAGGAAATGAGGAACTCATAATTTTTCAAAGTAGACCATACATGTTTCCTAATCTATCAAAGATTAGGAAAAACTTGCATAATTGATGTATGCCTTTAATTCACCCATCCTTGCACTCATGACCTCATGACCTTTTTTTATTTTATAACCTTCATATCCTAGTTTAAACATTTTACTTGTATGCACCATTTTTTTTACTTTTATTTTACTTTGTTTAACCTTTACTATGCATGTAACCTAAAGTTTACTCTTGTTTGAAATTTACTTTTGAAGGCTTTTCATCTTAGAACATAAATCATAAGAATACAATAAAAATTTTAAAACTTGAATAAACATATAAAAATTTTTAAAAACATAAAAAATGATAAGAAATTTTCCTTTTTAAGAACATGGGGCTTGCCATGGCCTAAAATTGACACAACATAGGACTTTCCATGGCCTTAAACTAATAAGCCTATGGTCCATCATGGTCTAATACTAGCAAAACAACACACAACCCACCATGGCCTAAAACTAGCAAATCAAATGGCCCACCATGGCCTAAAATTGGTAAAACATTTATCACCATTTACAACTTAGTTTATACCCTAGTAGACATATATAGTTGATTTTCCCTTTTATAACCATTACAACCTAGTTTACATTTATGGACATTTTACATATTTAACCAATAGAGCCTATGAAATAAACAAAAATATTAAACATTAAACATACATAAAACAATAAAAATTAAACATTAAAACTAGATTAAATTTTTAAAATATAGGTATTCAATGTTTGTAACATAGAAGCCATAAAACAATAAGTGTCCAACAAATAATCAAATAGCTAACACTAGCCAATATGTCAAACAATATCATCAACATAACAAAGAGAATAATCATAGGTCATGACTGATAGATAGTACTAAGGGGCTACTAGAGGAGGCTAAGGAGCACTTCCATCTACACCATTGGGGCTACCAGCATCACCTAGTACTTGTACCATAAAAAAATACAAGTTCAAACAATAATTAATAAAGCATGAAACAAAACTACAACTTAAAATAAAATTAAACTAAAATATACTAAAACAAAATAAACTAAGCAAACCTAGGAGGGCTTGAGAGCAACATCTTGTAGTGGGAGATTTTGAACCCTAACCTTCAAATGATGGAGGATTTGTTCATGTGGGCCCAATCCACCTTCTCAAGATTGATGCCTATCAGGATGTTGATTTCATCAATGTCTGTCCATATAGGTGTCTCCCACAAAAATGTCCTAGTAGTCACCTTCCTAGAAATGATAGAGGCCTAAGGAGAGGGGGAGTCAGCCATAGTTAGGGTGCCCTCAAAAATTTTGAAGACATCCTACACCTAAATCCCCTTCATGAATAGCTCCAAATTGCACCATTAGGTAGACTCCTCCGTTAGAAACCTAAGATATGCTTCACATTTAGCCTTGTATTTCTTCTTGTGATCCTATTATGATTGGTCCCAATATAAAGCCTAGGCATAATAGTCTCTCCACTTCCCTAGCCTTGCATGCTAGCAAGTCCATCTATAGCTTCTACTCAGCAACCTCCCTAGCAACGACAACCTTGCCATGTATGGCATTCCAATACCATGTCCACTCAATCTCTTTAGTTTGTAAGGAACTCCTATTGACCACTTGGGCTTCCATGAATTCCTTACAATCTATGAGATCTCTATTTACATCAAATAGCTTCTTGTTTCCTTTCTACAATGCTACAACTCATTCCCATAGGAACACATTAGAATGTTGAATTTTCCACAAAATTTTGGCACATGGAAATGCATAAATAGTGGCACTTTGATGTAACTTTCCTGGTACATTCTCTACATTTGAAGGCAATTTAGGTGAGGCATCGATCTCAATGGGGTGGTTGGGATTCCATCTAAGCTTAGGAGGTGGAAATAACAACAAAATGTAAACATAAATAATGAGTAACCAAATAACCAAGAAAACAAGCAACAAACTAAAAAAAATGCAATCATTAAAGTAAAAAAAGTATAATGTGCAAGACAAACTAAGTTCTTACCAACATCAGGAGCAACCTGTTGTAGCTAATCAATCATGTCATTAGCCATTCCTAGCATGAACTCCATCTTGTCAAGAGTTGCAACCCATGGCTTCATGCAAAACATGGAGGTTGAGGTCATGGCCCAAGCTCAATAGCTAAGATAAGCATAATGATGAACAAACAATGAAGACCAAGCCTAAACTAGATAACAAAATAAATTAAGCATATGAAACAAAAGGAATGCATACCTAGAGAAATATCCTGGATGATAATAGGAAGTTCACCTAGCTGTGAGGGGTTAAATATGATGTCAAAGTCATCCAATGGAACATTGGATAACCCCTCCTTCTCATGGCACTATAGGAGCTCCTCCTCTAGGCATCTTTGCTTCACCTCTACTACTATTTCTTGGGTTGCTAACTCTTGTTATTTTCCTACAAGAATAATAAGAGTAAAACATAATAACTTAGAATATTTTTCTAAAATCAAAATAGAACAAAAATGTAGCCTTATAACAATAAAACATAATAATGTAAAACAATGTTAAATAATAAGATTAAATCATACTTATGACCATGTCACTTGCTTGGCCAAGTCTAATCACAAGCCTCCTCCTGCAGGACTACTTGATCTCTAGTGCTGGTACCTCAACCATGGGCCTCTTCAGTTTGACTATAGCTAAACCCTTAACTTTAGCTTGTAATTTTTGGCCTTATCAACACTTCCACATTCAACCTGGGACTCCATCCCTATGCATGTTGGGAAAAACACAATGCCTATTACTAAACCCATAAATTGTAATAGATAATGACTCTCCAACATCCTTTGGTTGGTCTTGAGCCTACATTGTGGGATAAACATGTTTTATCCATGGCTTAGAGAGTTGTAATGGATCCTGACTTACATATTCTCCATCCTTCCTCACAACCAAGAACTCCACAAACCTCCTAAGATATGCCACAAAGAAGGCATAATGCATGTGGAATTTTTTCATAAGGTTGTTATGGAGTTTAAAGATTTTGACACCTAGCCTAGAAGCCAAGTGACCAACCTAGTTGAATAGAGCACCTTCCAAAAGAACCTTCTTCATGGCACATGCTTGCTCAACATCAATGATTCTACCCTACGACAAAAATTTGGAAACCCCCTGGGAGTGGAACAAGAGATGTGTCTCTCTAGCCTCTTCAACCTTGAATTAACTAGAAAACAATCCCTTGTGACCACGATGAGTACCTAGCCACTCCTCCACCTCCTCTGAATGCTCCACCTCTTTAACTACTTTAGTGACCACTTTTAGGCCTTCACAAGGAACACCAAAGAGGTCGGTAAAGGTAGATTCATTGATGGCCAGGGTAACAAGAACACCATGAACCTAGGTGATGAACTTCTTGATCCCTTTGTCACAAGAGTCAATGATGTTCACCATCTTTGGAGTAGGAATGATTGGGCTAGGGGCCACAAAGAGATCAAGAAAACCTACATCAATGATATTTGCTTGAATATCTCTAGGCACCTTGCTAGCCAACCACTACTACACCAAATCCACCTCACCATATTTGAGGATCAAAATATCCTAAAATAACAAGTATGATGGTGGAGGAACTGGTAGCACCTAAAATACAATAAGGGGTTGATTAGCATAGGCATAGTCACATCAAACCAAAATATAAAAATTTTAAAACTAACTTTATAACCAATCATAACCAATAAAAATATTTATCCTACAACCTTATAACCAAAAAAATTGTTGACATGAAAACATTAACAAAAACTTAAAAAATAACTCTTACCTTTCTTGTTGGAGGAAGGTTGCATCAGCTAGCCACCATTGGTAGGCCTTGAAGTAACATGTGGTATATCTACCTATGTCACCTCTTTGTTGCTTCACCACCACAAGCCTTACTATGGGGCTTTTGGTGAAGACCTCCAACATTGTTTGTGCTAAGGGTAGAGTTGATCACTCTTGATGAATCCTTTTTCATTAACTTTGTACCTACATGCATACCAATTCAAGTAAGGAAACCATTAAAACAAAATAGCCTAATAAAACCCAATAACAAATAACCAAAAAATAAAAGCTTAAGACCATGCTTATCCTTTCACATGGTAGACAATACCAAAAGGTATCTAAGAAAATGTGTGGGCCCAATGATCAACTAGCAGTGTAGTGTTGGCATTGCATAACTCAAGTATGTCCCAAATCTTGGACACCTTACGAGTTCCCTTTGTATGAGTGGTATCAAGCACTTCACCTATTACATGTGTTTCAAGATTGTCTTCTAGGAACTTGACAATCAAGCTTGATGACCAATGTAATAAGGTTTCAACTATGATGGTAGTTTTGTGAGATGATAAATGTGACCATACCATCACACTAAATTTTTGCAACAAAAAGGCCAAGAACTCTTATGCCCCTAGCCTAAGCCATAAGGATCCATGCTCTAGCATCATGTGGGTATGTGGGGTGTTAGGCCCCAGGGTATGGATGCAATAGAGCAATCCCACCAGCTCAATCACCACCAATATGGGCTTAAGAAAAACCCTACATATAACCAAAATAGTTAAAACCATAAATTACCATAAAAAACTATTAGGAAAAAATGTTAGATAGCCAAAATTATGACAACCTCTAATATAAATTTTTTCATGTAAACCATCACAAACAAACCATAATATCAACATTGAGAGCCAAAACCATAATTAGTGTGACATCCTATCCCTGAATGTCATGGAAAATATCAAATATACGATATATTAGACATTATGCATATGAAGAAAATATACCAAATGCAAAATATATGCAATATTTGACATTATGAATAAGGGAAATAATAGGAAAAATGTAGAAAGGTAGAGAAAAGAATGCACTATTGATATGGAATAAGGTATTTAGATTGTGCTTTGAGAGTGTTCCTTGGGGTTTTCTTCCTTTGGCATCTATCCCTTAGAGGCAATCTAGCACTGCCACCATGATTAGGCCTATAACCTAGCCAGAAGGGATGGCTAATCCACTTCCTATCTGGCTTCACCCAACTTCCTGTGACTTGCCTAGACTGGCCCCACTACCCCATGACTTGCCTATACTAGCTCTACCATTCCATGCTAGCACAACCTCTAACCTTAGGTATAAATGCCTTAGGTCAAATGCCAAAGGTTACCTTAAGAGACATGTCCATTATTACAATGCATCCTTTTGGGTCTTATTAAGATGAAAATAACACTTGTTATGAAGAGACATCATCTTCATTAGTTAGTAGCGTCATTTGGGAATGGGGATGTGACAATTAGGACCAACTATTAATTAAAAACCATATACAACCAAGTAGCCTACAAACAATTGATGGTAGTTTCCATGGTAAGATGTGCATAAAAGTGTGAAATTATTTTATGTAGAAACATAAAAATACATGAAAACTAGCCTATACCTACTATTACAATAGTTATAAACACCAATTTGAATTTGACAAAATTTTACTAAGTATACTAGTTAATGGTGAAATTACCAATATTAAAAACTCTAGGAAAACTAGTTAATTTTTTTTTTAAATTTGAAAATGACTATTTAGAACTAAAGATACAACATGTGAGAAGCTTTAACAACCTTTGAGAATTACCACAAAAACACAAAAACAATACCAACACTACCCATACATATAGGGAGGTTTGTAGTTTTCATGGCCAAAATAACAACTATACAGAATAGTTTACACTTGATCAAAGATGACATATTGGAACTAAATTTTTTTTTCTAAGGCTAGGAATTGTATGGACATCAAAATTCAATAGAATTTGATATCTACTCTACCATACCAAGCTTAGAAAATTTTTTTCAATAGAAACAAAAACCATAACAACATCCAATACAATTTCATAACACCAAAACTATAGAAATGGCTATAATAGATGACCCATCAAAATTATTTAAAAAAAATTTAGAACTTATGAAACCACATCCAAACCCTCCCTAGCACCTCAAAGTATCCCTAGGACCTAAGGACCTTGGCTAGAAAAAGTTTCTAAGGTGCTAATGCTGCCCATCTTCACAAGGCTAAATCGTAACAACAAAAAAAAAAAAAAAACCTCACTTTCACACTAGTTTACCAAAACATTTACTAAAAGCCAAATGTGTTATCAAATTTAGTGATTCCAAAGCCATTGGAATCATTAAACCATAAAATACATAGAAAAAAACCATAAAACAAAAAAAATTCCTAGCATTTGTTTTTTTTTGCAAAAAATAGTGTTAATGTGACATGAACCAAAAGATAACAAGAAAACCTCATTTCATGCAAGTTTATGAAAAATTAGTCAAAAACTAACTACACATCCAAATTCAATTATTAAATAGCCATTGGAATCCATAAAAAAATATAAAACCTAAAACATTAAAAAGAAAATGAAAATCTTAAGCCATTCTTTCCACATAAAACACTCAAGTATCATGACAATAGCCAAAAACTAGAAACCCACTTTACACTATCTTACGAAAAAATTCATGAAAATTCAACCATAAGTCAAATTTTAGTGGTTCAAAAATTCAATATAGTACTATAATCCTATATCCATTAAAACTAAAATTTCATAGCTATTTAAACATAAAAAACTACAATAGTGTTGCTTTTTTGCCCAAAACCTAGAAAAAATGCATAGAATTGACTATAATAAATTTTCTACTTAATGTAGACCAATCACACAATCCATTTAATACCAAAAACTCATAAAAATACCCTATATCTAATGTAGGATTTTTACACTATTCAAAAATGACCAACACACAAAAACCTATGAGCACAAAACTATTGCACAATGTTTTGTGTAACAACATATGTTGTGCAATGCTATGAGCTTTCTATTACTTTCTATTTAACATTTTTTCTATTTTACAGTTTGTACAGTATGTCTCTCAGTCCTCTTGTTCTTTTTCCTGATGCACAAGATTTCATCAAAAATTTTAAGTCTTCTAAAAATTTTAGGTTTTCTAAAAATGTTAAGTTTCCTAAAAATTTTAAGCTTTATATTACTTTTTGTTCAACATTTTTTTCTGTTTTATAGTTTTTATAGTATTTCTCTCAACCCTCCCATTCTTTTCCTTGATGCACAAGATCACATAAAAAATTTTAACTCTCCTAAAAATTTCTCTCTATCTCATTGCCTTGGAATTGCTGAGCCTTGCTTGACACCACCTTTTGCTATTCTTTGGATTCAAACCACTTTTAGATCTTTTTTTTTTTTACTTTTGGCTAAGTATTAATCCTTTTGTAGGTTCTCCATGGGTGTTGATCACATTGTAGGCTTTTGTAGACCACAACATGTTTCTACTGTTTGATGCTTTCTTTAGTTTCATCACAACCTCTGACTATTTATTCTCTAGCATTGTTGCAGCTCATCTCTTCGTTGATGTTGAAAACTTTTTTTGTTGCTATTTTCAGCTAGATGCTTGTGTGCATGACATTTTTTAGTGTTGGACCCCTCATGTCCACCATTCAAACATGAGGGTTCCCCATAACCCTATACATCCTTTGGCTATACCAAAAGATCTAATTTGTTGAATGTTTCATGTTTTCTTTCTGAAATATTGTTCTATAATAGCTTTTTAGTACAATGTTCCACCCCCATCTCACTTATGATGAGTGGGGCCCACTCTAATTATTAGAGTGGTGGTTATTCTATTTTTAGAAGTTGGGACCTTATAAATACATGTACTGGCTTACTCATTCCCTTGCCTTTGTATAACAATATTCCTTGTGCAATGCTATGAGCCTTCTATTACTTTCTATTCGCCAGTTTTTTTTTTGTTTTACAGTTTCTATAGTATTTCTCTTAGCCTTCCCATTCTTTTACTTGATGCATGAGATCACATCAAAATTTTAGGAGACTTAAAATTTTCTTGGAGACTTAAAAATTTTAGGAAGCTTAAAATTTTTTAGAGACTTAAAATTTTTGATGTGATCTTGTGTGTCAAGGAAAAAAATGAGAGGATTGAGAGAAATATTGTAGAAACTGTAAAAGAGAAAAAATTGTTGAATAGAAAGTAATAGAAAGCTCATAGCATTACATAATGTATGTTGTTACACAAAATTTTTTCAAGGACTTGCACCCCTCATCAGTGTGTTTAGGCAATGCATCCAGGCAACCAAAGCTACAAAGGCAAGGGAATGAGCATGCCAGTACATGTACTTATAGGGTCCCAACTTCTAAAAATAGAATAACCACCAGTCTAATAATTAGAGTGGGCTCCACTCATCATAGGAAAGATGAGGGTGGGATGTTATACTAACAAACTATTACAGAACAATATTTTAGAAAATGAACATAAAACATTCAACAAATTAGATCTTTTGGTAGAGCCAAAAGATGTATAGGGTTTAGGGAAACCCTCACGTTTGAATGGTGGACATGAGGGGTCCGACATCAAAGAATGTCATGCAGGCAAGCGTCTAATTGAAAATAGCAATGAACAAAAGTCTTTAACAGCAACGAAGAGACGAGCTACAATGACACTAGAGAAAAAAATAGCTAGAGGTTATGATGAAATTGAAGAAAGCACCTTCATAAGAAACCACAACTAAGAAGATCAACATAAGTAGAGCAGTGGTCAAGACACGGATCAAACAGTCGAAACATGTCATGGTTCACAAAAGCTTGCAATGTGATCAAAACCCATGGAGAACCTGCAAAAGGATTAATACCTAACCAAAAATAGAAAAATGATTTGAAAATGGTTAGAATCTAGAGAACAACAAAAGGCACTGTTAAACAAGGCTCAACAATTCCAAGGCAATGAGATAGAGAGAAATTTTTAGGAGACTTAAAATTTTTTATGTGATCTCGTTCATCAAGGAAAAGAATGGGAGGGCTAAGAGAAATACTGTAAAAACTATAAAATAGAAAAAAATGTTGAACAAGAAGTAATAGAAAGCTCATAGCATTGCATAACATATGTTGTTACACAAAACGTTTTTGGGGACATACACCCCTCATCAGTGTGTTTACGTAATGCTGTCAAGCAACCAAAGCTACAAAGGCAAGGAAATGAGCATGTCAATACACGTATTTATAGGATCCCAACTTCTAAAATAGAATAATTACCGCTTTAATAATTAAAATAACCATCGTTCTAATAATTATAGTAATCACTAATGTAATAATTAGAATAACTACCGCTCTAATAATTAGAATAACTACTGCTCTAATAATTAGAGTAATCATCACTCTAATAATTAGAATAACCATTGCTCTGATAATTAGAGTAACCACCACTCTAATAATTAAAATAACTACCACTCTAATAATTAGAGTAACCGTTGCTCTAATAATTAGAGTAACTACCACTCTAATAATTAGAGTAAGCATCGCTCTAATAATTAGAGTGGGCCCCACTCATCATAGGCAAGATTGGGATGGGACGTTATACTGGCAAACTATTATAGAATAGTATTTCAGAAAGCAATGAGAGAAAAGGATAAGCTAAAGGAAGATCATTGCAAAAAGAAGAATTTTTTACAACAATAGTAGTGATGGTAGGTGAATAGGTGACAACAATAGTAGAAATGACAAATTGGAGATGGTGGTGGCTTGTGATGAGAGTGTGGTGACAACAATGTCAATGCCTTTTCAAGGAAGACTAGTAAGAGGCAAACTTGTTATCTTTTATGAAAGTGTGGTAGATGATTAATTGGAGGTATGTGGGGTTGACATGCGTGTTGCCCTTGTTTGCAACGTACGAGTTGCGAGCAAGAAAATACTTAATCTCAACAACTGAGCCACAAAACTATTTTTTGATCATGTTTTTCATTTATTTATAATCAAATGGATATAGAACTCTTTCTTTGTCATGTTTTTCATTTCTTTATAATCAGATGAGCTCTTTGTAAAAGGTTTTCTTAAAATGTAAAATTAACAATAGTACATTTACATCTGTATCAAACTTGTTTGTTATGCATAACATGCATTGAAGTGAAGAAACTTGTTTGTTATGAGAACATTAATCTTGTTTCTGATTTTGTCTTGTTACTTTCCTCTTTGAGTATGCAAAAGCTTTAATTATGGTTTCATATGTTGTCAAATGTGGTAGAATATTGGCCAAGTGTAAAAATCAAATTTGTAGGATGGCAGAAGACTGATGCTTACTTTTATCAGCTTGTCTGGTTGTTGAGGCAGCTGAGAGGGTTCTTGTCAACTTTTCCTTAGCTTGGTATTACTCAATAGGCATGGGTGGAATGTTGGTAGGCTTGTTACAATTGGTAGATAATTTTCTTTTAACATTATAATTATACTTTTGCTACTAATCATTATAGTTAGACTATGATTATAGTTAACCTTCTGATGCAAGGACTCAAGAACTTTGTGAAGTTTTTAGAAAAGCATGCTAGAAAGTATGGGATCAATGACTAGTTGATTATCTAGATTTTGGGTTGAATTCATAGGATTCTCAACTTTTTATCTTATTTTCATGGACTTTGGTTTTGATTTATGCTAGAGAAAAATGATTTATGATCTAGCTTAAATTTGTAACTTAAAAGGTCGACAAATTAATTAAATCCTTAGTGAGATTGCTCCACCTTAATGAGATTGCTCCAAAATGGATTAGGTGAATTAAAACCCTTAATTAACATTGTTTCAATTGAATTAGGTGAATTTGAACCTTTCTCTATTTTCACCTTTGAACTGTATAGCTTTTAAGCCATATAAATTTCAAAACGAAGAGCTTAAAATTCCTGATGATACCTTTTGAAGGTGTATACACTTTTGGAAGGGGAAAAAGGTAGGATCTTTGCAAATTCAATTTTAAATACAATTTCAATAAATCTTGTAAGCAGATGAGTTATTGAGTTAGTTTTAATTTGGTGGTTTTAATTTTTCTATTTTTCTTTTATATCAAGAATGTAAGAAAGGAGAAGAGATCTTTAAAATTTTTTATTAATTTTTATTTATCGTGACATTAGAACTTTTTACAATGGTTTTCTTACTTTTATTTGTCATGCATGAAATTGTTGGTGTCCAAAGAAGGCATCCAAGGCTTCAAGATTCTCAAACATTGTATTTGTATGGTATAACATGATGTTTTCATAATTTGTTCAATTGGAGGTGCTATCATTGTCTAATTTGGTACGATTCAACGATGGCTTTATTTGTTATATTTTCTTTTTGGCATTGTTCATGGTACATTAGGATTTGTTTGGGAATAATTTTACAGAATTTGAGTATATTATCTTTTAAATGGTGAATAATTTTAATGGAATTAAAAAAAATAATAGTAATGGTAAGTTTAACATGAATATGAATATGAAAATTTATCTAAGTAAAATTTTATGGTTAGATGTGTGGACTTTGCCTAAAGAATTCAGCAACCAAATAAGCCCTCAAGTAGTTTGGGAAGATGTACTTCTTTATTCATTTATTAGGATTAATTTAAATTTTTTTCATTTATTAGGACTAATTTGATTTTTTAATGTTACATGTAGCATTTTAGTGCTATATCTTATTTTTACTCTAATAATTAGAGCATGGTTATAAGAATAGCTAAATTTTATTCTCTTGTTTCATCATGCATACCACTTTTCATGATAATTATTCTTTGTCATACCATCTTTATTACTAAGATTTTTAGTTTGAGATCTTGTTATTTTCATTATTCAAATAGAGTGAAAAAATAAAACATTGCTTAAGTGTTTAAGTAGAACATATTAGTTTTTAATAAAAGTATCACAAGCAAGACTTAAATATTAAGTATGAATCCATCTAACAAAAACTACTTTTTAGCTTTTCTGTTTTCTTTCATAATCCTTGATCAAGCCTCAAACCTAGTATTATCACTTTAATAATTGTTTGAAATAGAAATCTTTGAATTTTTAGTAATCTAAATGTTGTGATTTATACATCTAATTTTCATTGTGTATAAAGTCATCTATCAATTTGCAACTCATTTCACTTATAATTTTGAGAGCATTCTACTTCTAAATATCTACATGAACACAATCTCAAGTTGTTTACTAGACTAGTTCATCTATATATTTATGATATATATCTATTATTTTTTTGACAAAATTTTTTATACTTTTCAAATTAAAAATCTTAAATTGATTCACTGTGAAGTGATTTTCCAAGGAAAAAGTCCAAGTTACAAAGTATTTAATCTCTCACAAATAATAATTCTTGTGAAAATTTTCATCTCCTATCCTAGTGTTATGATAATAATTATTTATTTACCATAGTAAAGTCTAACAAAAAAATGTTCCAGAGAGCTTCCCTTCACCTTTAGGATGATAAAATTATTTTACCGTGATAGAGAAGGACTTTCTTGGATGGGGTTGGTACTTGGCCTCTCGACCAAAATTATTTAACTTGAAATTATAATATCTTATTAGCTCCATATATTTTAAAATTTGTTTTGTTAACAATAACTTTTATCTTTGCATATTTACAAAAAGTTTTTATTTGATGTAGCATTGCTTTTGATAATTCATTTAAATTTGCAACTAGTGCTAAATCATATACAAAGATTGAAAATTATATCCTTGATTGATCCACTTTAAAGCTAGTTTAAAAATTATTTCTCTATATAATTTTTGAATAGCATTGAGTAAACTAGGATTGAATTTTAGGTTGTTGAATTGATTATGAAGACTAAGGTATTATCCTTACTAAGATCAATATAAAAATTATAATTACATTTCTATAGGTTTATATTATGATTTCATACAAATGAATTATTGTTGTTCTATTACTTTTGGAACTTTCATCTTTTGTTCAATGAATTCTTTAATCTCCCTGAGCTTTATCACTACTACATTCTTCACACACTTATGTAATTTCTTCTTCCATGTTTTTTGACTCATATTTTATGTAGTATTCTTGATTGGTTTATTCCTTTGTCTGAAAAATCTCTCATGCTTACTTAACTTTTCTAGTTTTGAGTGTGCCACTTTTCATGGTGGTTTTGTATAATACAAATGATTGTATGATCATTCTATCTATCTTTGCATCATGGTTGTCATTTATTGTAGATTAATTATTATCTTTTTTTTCTATGTAAGTTGACTTCACTTTCTCTATTCTCATGATTTGGTTTTCATCATCTAAATTCTAGCATGGATGATGTTTTTGTCTTATCAACCAATAGGTTATGGTTGCCAAATGAACTTAATTCACACTTTTTCTCTTAAAGTGTTCTACTTGTTTTTGAGTTTGGTTTATAGGGCATGGATTCCCTCTATTCTATGTGCAAATTATTGGTCTTTTGTTTTTAAGCCTCCTACATTCTAGGCAGGCAACTCTAAAATATGAGGATCTAAGGAGTAGGAAGTAAGATTGTAAGATCGTAACTCTTTTCTTTGAGATAATTTCTCTTCATAACTTGTAGTTATATATATCATAAGTCTTACTAGCTTGATTGCTTACAAATCCTCTTATGATGAATTGAGTTACATTGGTCTAGTTTGTAACTTATTACTAGTCATAAGCTATTATAGATAGTCTATAACAACTATTGTTTCTAGTTCTAGTAGTTCATAGTCATCTTCTTTGGACTTCTTATTATTCCAAGTTACATTGAACTAAGATTATAAAAATTTCTTGTGTTTCAGTGGTGTTACTCTTTCTTTGGTAGTGCATCCTTTTTTGAATTGCACTTTCCTTGCATTGTGGACTAGTAGCATACTTATGATGCTTGTTGGCAAGCTTGCTATAAGCTATTATCTTTAGTCTTATGTGGTTAAGCCACTTTGGACTTCTTTAGTGATCCACTGTTAATTTGAGTCAACTTATCTAACAACAATTGATGGACCACTACCATAACTCAACATATTCTTCTCTCTCAAGTAGTCACCATAACTACCTATCTTTATGACACCTTAATTTAGCTTACTCTGCTTAATATCTTAGGTCTATGATGCATCACTCTACCTTTTGATGTTGGGCATATTCGAGACTTTCATGATGTGGACTCATGGTTATATCATGGTTTTGTAGAGAAATAGACTATGAGTCCATCATGATTCATGGTATTGCAAGAATTAAATTTTCTGTAATAATAACTTATGGTCAACTTGTGGTGATAACCATGACTCATGGTTACACTAAATCATCAGCCACGAGTCACAGTCACCTCATGTTGAACACATTCAATGAGACCTATTTAACACACCACATGGTACGATTATGGTATACCTTAGAACTAAAATTTATAGGTTTTCATAGATTACAAATAGTGATGTCCACATGACCCACTTATAGTATCTTTAATTTTATTTTCATCTCTATTTCGAGAGAAAATGACTTGAACAAATGTCATCATTGCATATTAGTGATATTAGAAATAGAATGATTCAAAATCTAGTCAACATGAATGCTAAAGACATTCGAAAATGTTCCATGATATCCAATAGATCACAAGACTTCAATCTAGAGACCATACTCATGCATAGGCTTCTCTAACATAATGATTCTTCAAACATTGTTCAAACTAGCATTAAATTCATAGATGATTTTGAAAACATGAATAGAATCCAAATTAGAAAATATAAAAATAAGGAAAAGAATAATAATCTAGGTACCACAATGATTCTTGTGAGTTTCAAATATTGTATCATCAAGACTCATTCTTCATCATACAACCAAGAAAATGTGGGATATTCTTCAACTATAGTACAAAGAAAATCTTGAAAATAGATAACTAAAGGAATTAATGTACAAATAAGAGTTTGAATACTGACAAATTATACCAAATGAAGAGATAAAAAAATTATTTAAAAGAATGTATGTGAACCTAAGAATAATAGAAGAATTTGATTGCAATAACATATTAAGGTAAAATGTTCAAAAAATCATCCAAGCTCTTTTTACAAATTCAAGATTTGAAAATACCATGGAAAATGTAATACTCTCAAAATATCTAAACATGTTAATTGTAAATAAATTGGTGGTTCAAATCAAAATCCTACAATCAATGAAAGCAAGAAGAAATAATTGATTTAAAGACTAAGCCTATGTACCCAATCAAAGAGGAAGAGGAAAATTCAGAGGCAAATGAATATTTAATCAATTGAATTTCAGAAATCAAAGTCATCAAACAAATGAAGATAGGTGAGAAAGTTAAGATAACAATGAAAATTCCAAATTCACTAGAGGAAGAGAGCATCCAAGAGAAATGTGTTAAAATAATAAGAAATTCATCTCAAATAATTCTTCTATTCATTTTTGTAGATTTACTAGAGGAAGAGAGTAGAGAAAATTGTATAGTCAAGCTTCCAAAAAATAATAATATCATTACTATTACTCAAGTTTTATATATTCCAAATATCTCAAACTCTCTTCTTTCAAATGGACACATGGCTAGAAGAGTTATATATGCAAAATTCAAGCATGACAAGCACATCACAATAAAACTAATTAGAGAAGAGATCATTAAAATTAAAGCCTATAACAATAAAATATATTATTTGAATTATGATTACTTTGATCTCAAGGGAAATCCTATTCTCATTAATAACCAAAATATAAAAAACACCATAATTAAAAGGTTTAATATCTAAAGAAGACCTTGTTGCTAATCAAAACCACAAAAGAAAAAAAATGAAAAAAAGAATTCAAGAACATTCACACATTAGAATAATAAGAAAGATAAATATAACTCTATCTAAGAATAAAATCAAGCCAAGCTTTGGTAAAAAAGACTAGATCACACATCCTACTCTAATAGAGAAAAAATGACGACTGAACAAAGCCATAGGATTGATGAATAGGAAGATTCCAAATGATAAATGTGAAACTTTTATCAAAGGAAAACAAACCAATTCATCACATACTACTCAAATGAAAATAAGAAACATGCTCTAAAGCCTTTTCACGTGAACATTATTAGCCTTATGCCTATATCATCAATTGAAGTAGCAAACTACTATTTTGTACTTATGGATAATTATACAAGATAGGCACGAACATACAATCTAAAGATAAAATATGAAGCTTTTGGTAAGTTTAAAAATTTCATTAACCTGATGTAATATACCATGAATCTTCCAATGAAAGAAATCAAAACACATAAAGGAGGAGAATTTAGCAATAAATATTTTGAAGAAACATGTAACACGAGAAGCATGTTATTAAAACCCATAATCAAATAACATTGCTAAAAGAAAGAATAAAACTCTTCAAGACATGATGAGATGCCTCATCAAGAATGCAAAATTAATCAATAAATATTAGAGTGTGGCCATAACCATGGAAACATACATAAAAAAATGGAATCATTACTAGCAACAACCAAGACAAATCTCTATATAAAATTCTTTATAAAAAATTACCAAATGTCTCTTACATCTAAATATTTGGATGTCACTACCATGTGAAGACTCCTAAATAGTTTACTAGTAAGCTAGATGACATGGTAACATAATTGCATTTTTCTAGGTTATGACTCCAAAATAAGCAGGTATTCATGCTATGATCTTATAGAACATAAGTAGTACTCCTCAACAAACATGGTATTTCTAGAAGAAAATTTGGAATTACTAATTTTCAAAAAAACCATTAGAGATCAAAAACTCAAATTAGCCAAAGACTAAGAATTCAAAAGGATAATACTTTAACACAAATGTTAGACACTAATTTTAAAAGAGGAATAACAAGACCAAGGACTATTACAAACATAACTTACTTAGCTCTTACATAAGAACCCTCAAATTTCATAAAACCTTTAAAATAAAAAGTCTAAAAATAAGCTACAGACAAAGAATATGAGGCAATCATAAAGAACAACACATGGGAACTTGTTGATAAACCAAAAGATAAGAAAATCATTGATTACAAGTGGCAAGACAAAACCAAATTCAATGAGAAATGGAAAATTACTAATAAAAAAGAAAGACTTGTTGCTACAGGCTTTAAATAAAAGAATCATATCAATTACGAAGAAATATTTGCACTAGTAGCTAGTTTTTAAACTATAAAAGTCATCATATCTATTGTTGTGCATCATAATCTAAAACTTCATCAATTGAATGTTAATGCAACATTCCTAAATTGTGACATTGATGAAGAAGTTTATGTACATAAACATAATGGATATGTAGTGGAAGGCATGGAAGAAAAAGTTTGTAAACTAAAAAAAAGGTTTTTTATAGCTTAAAGTAAGCACCTAGAGAATGTTTTCATAAATCAATAACTAGCTCCTAAAGAAAAAATTATGTCTATTACCTATTTGAATCAACATTATACTACAAACATGAGAAAAAGGATTTTATCATTATATCTATTAAGTGAATGACATAATGTTTGTTGCCAAAAGCAAAACATTATTGGAAGAATTTGTATTGGACATAAAAAATAAATTTGAAATAAAAGGTCTAGGAGAACTAAAATATTTTTTGGGAATATAGGTTAAACAAAATAGGATTGAAATTAAAGTTCATCAAACCAAGCACACAAAATCCATTCTAGAGAAGTACAACATAATTGAAAAAAAAAAAATCAACAAACTCTCTTTTGCCTCACAACAACAAATTAGTCAATAAGGATAAAACACAACTTATTGATGCAAACATATATAGAGGAATGATAGGATCTTTAAGATTCCTATGCTATACCAAACTTGATTTGGAATATTCAACTTCTCTTTTATGATAATACATGCAAGAACTACTATAATCTCATCTAAACACTATTATTCATATCTTGAAGTATATAAAAGAGACTATAGACTATGGACTAAACTATAGTAAAGGAAATGGAAAATTCTATGCTTACTCAAATGTTGATTGGGAAGGTGAGAACAATGATAGAAAATCAACTTTATGAGTAATTATATTTCATGATAGAAAAAAAATATGTTGGAAATAAAAGAAACAAATGTCTATTAGCCTACTAGCTTGCAAAGAAGAATTCATTGCTAAATGTATCCACCACATCTTATGTTCAGAAAAGTCATGACTCAATTAGGATTCAAGGTGAACATTCAACTCAAACTTCTATGTGACAACATAATAATTGTATAACTCTATAATGAACATGTCCTCCATTAAAAATCCAAGCATATTAACATAAATTGCTATTTTAGAAAGCAATATGTAAAGAAGGAAAATATCAAGCCTTTTCATGTTGATCCTAAAAATGAAATTGTTGATCTTCTAACAAAATCTATTTTGCCTTATAAAATTGAATATGTCAATGATAATATAGCACTTAAGAAGATAGAAGAATCATGAATACACTTGCATAGCACCCTAAAGAAGGAATTGTTATATTTAGTGTGCTATGTAAAACATTTTCTCACTTTTACTTTATATACATAATGTTTAACACCTACATGTCATCTAGTAGAGGAAGAAAACAAAATAGAATTTGAAAAAACTATTAAGAATTGATGGGAAAATGTACTTATTAATGGCATCAATTCTTACTTTTTCCTTCTATTTTATTCAATATTTATAGTGGGGAATTTCTGTTATTTTCTAGCATGGCTCCATTGTTTTGTAGAAATATCAATGTCATACAATGATGTAATCCTTTGGAAAAAGTGACAATAAAAAGTATAAATTTTATTATCCTACTCTCAATATGTTCTATTTATACCACAATTCTCACACGTCATCATCAACATCCTATTATCACTATTCTACTTACTTTATCTCTAGTAAAGCTCTATAGTCATCTCTCAAACATATGCAAAAGATTATTAATTTTCACAAATGCATCTATTACAAAAATAAATTACTCACATATCAAGTTTGGTTCAATTCAACAATTAGACATAATTTAAAGAGTTACTTTCAATTTTAGACTTTGCCACAATAAGTATCATCATTTCTTATCAAAATCTAAAGTTCCAAATTATTGGTCTTATCAAGGCAAATCCATACATATAAAATTCATCAAATTTTGTGCTTGCAATGAAATTTGTATTTTGTAGATTCATCACAACTCATTGTTAAGTCATGGTATTTGAAAAAAATAGACCATGAGTTTACCATGACTTGTGGTATTACACCAATGAATATTTCATTGATAATAAATCGGGGTTACATTGTAGTTGCACTAAATCATCAACCATGGCTTGTGGTTACCTCATGGTAAACATTTCCAATAAAATTAGTTTACCAAGACTCATGATACAATTGTGATATTCTTCATAACTCTAAGATTTCTAAGTTTTCATAGACCATGACTCATGATGCCCACATGATCCACTTGTGGTATACTTAGTTTTATTTTTAACTTTATTTCTAGAGATCATGACTCATGGTTTACTTGTGGTTCTCTTGTAGTTAAAGATCATAACTTGTGTAGTAATACCACAACTCATTGTAAATAAATTTTCAACACAATTCATCAATTCTAATTAGACTTATAGTGGAAAAAACATCATCATTACATATGAGATATTGTTAAGCCATGTTCTTCCCATGATGATAAGAAATTCTCCTTTGTTGTTGCCCACTTGGAGCACCAATAAATTTGTTGGGTAAGACTACCTATTAATGGTGGTTACCACATCATCAACCTTTCCTAAAGGAATAGTGATAGATCTATAAGCTCTAATTAAATGTTTCTTTCTAGCATCAAGGGTAGGTTCTAGGCTTTGTAAATTTCTTGAGAGACGTTGAACCTAAGTTTAGAAGAGCTTTGCAATATGAACTTTAAGAAAAATGTAAAAATATTAAAGAACTTCCCAGATTAGTTCTTTTCATGGATAGAGCTGCTAATTTTATCCAATCACTCATGACATGTGGGAGCATAAATTTTGAATGTTTTTCTTACAAACAAAAATGAATGTTGGCTCATGTATGAGAATGGAAGATGTGGAAGTTGTAGAGAAAGGAGTTACATCATGTGGATCCTATACTAGACCTTGTGGGTTGGCAAGTCTACTTAGTTCATTTGTAGGCATGAGAACTACCCTAAAGAAGTGGCACTTCTTGGGGTTGCAATATGAGCTACTAGAACTATCAGCTCACTAGATGGTGATAATGTGCATGATATTCTTCTGCTAAGGCTAATGTGGCAACTCCCCATGCATTAGTGAACATGGCACAAGTAGAAGAGATATCTTAGAGTACTAAGGAAAATATGATATGATAATAGATCTATGAAGATGATTCCATATGAAGTATTGTTGGACAAGGATATTTTAGAGGGTAAAAGTAATGAGTAGAGGCATGTGTGGTAGGATAATTTAGAGAATTAGGTTGTTGGATATTGATGAGATGCGATTCGTATAGGCTGCGATATTGCATCCCCTGCGATATCGCATACGCGATATTGCGTCGTCCCCTACGATGTCGCGTACGCGATATTGCGGTGCACCATCATATCTATAAATAAGAGGCAACCCTCCCTTGTTTCATCATCCTAGACTAGAAGTAGGGAAAATCTAGTAGATTGATCACTCCAGAGATAGAATATTTTCCATGTGCCCACAATAGGAGTCCTAAAGTGAACAGATCTTTATTCGAGAAACATTGTACTTGAACACAAGTTATGTATGGAAATAAAGATGAACTTGTTGGATAAACCTTGTAGTGCATGGAATAGGATTTTATTTATTTCTTTCTCTCTCACCCTTAAAATCCTAGAACGCGGAATGAGTACGACTTGATTACGAGCATCTAGTGTGACTACTTGGTAACCTAGTGGCGTATTCAAGATCTGCGCTTGGTAATCCCAGTGGTAGTCCTGCACAAAGATGTGCACAGTTAGTCAAGGAATCAGCCGCACATCGCACTTAGGCTAGATTAGATTCTCTCAACCCTTTCCTCCTAGTTAAGTGCCTTAGTATGACCACATCGAGCATGTGCATTACGCATGGTGATCCCAGCAACGATTAGCGTTTGGTAGCCACGGTTGCATCGGTTCAGGGTGTGTATGGTAAGTGGGAACGGATGCTGATGCTAGGTAATTTAGACTTAGTCATTAGTTAGAATTAGTAATTAGTTTCTCAACCCTCAACTCAATAGCATAGGAGAAAAACATAAAAGACCATAAAAATCATATACCTCGGACTTACTTAACCATACACTGTGACAACCACAAGTAAGTCTGGGAAGACAACGAATAATTAACCCCAAGTGTTCCATGGGGCGTGTAGGCACTTAGTTTGCGGAGTTCAACCAGATCGCGTGTGCTACGCTCGTTTCGTATGGTTGAGTGTAGGGGTACCTCGCGACTCATTATTGGCGCTGTTGCCAGGGACTAAGTGTTTGTGCATTAAATTGAACATAAAGGATATCACTCACATCGTTGGGAGCTTAAAAAAACCTTTGAATTGATTAATTAAACAAGAATTTATATAACGGTAATTAGCACACCGATAAGACACTATGTCTTCTTCTTCTTCTCATAAGAGAAACTCACCACCTAGGGACAATATAAAGAACAGTCGGCAATCAAAAACACATAACCTATATCAGCCAGTTCCTCAATAATATAGGTTGGAATATACTCATCCTGATGAGTATATTCCCAATTTTACTTTTATCTTCCATCAAGATGAATAGATGCGCTGGAGAGATTTGCAAGGTAACATAGTGTTACCTCCAGATCGTGTAGTTCCAAACATGCTTCTCTGTGCCTTGGCACAAATTGGCATGATAGAATTATACACTGAATATGTTGTGGAAGATTTTGACATGAGGGATTACCATCCCACAGCTTTGCAACGTATGAGGGACTCAAGGTAGAAGAGCCAACATACACTGTGGAAGGGCAAAGGTCCGCATGTCCTTAGCGAAATTAGAGATTTTTCCCCTCCTAACGATGGTGAGGAGGTTGGGTATCAAAACCTACGATCAATGATACAAAACCCTGGTTCTGATCCCCGTGAACACCAACTATTCACAGAGGGAACAACAACTCATAATAAGGATGGGCACTTAGATCGTCACCACGATCTGGGCCGAAGTAGCCGAAGAGAAGGTAGGAAGCATCATCATGGCGATGGTTCTCCTTCTTCTTCTCCTTCATCTCATCACACACCCTCTCCTTCCACCTCTGGGCACAATCATGAAGAGCATAACAATGAGGATAAAAGTAAGAAAAATGAGAGACCTCGATGAGAGAGTCGAGAGAGAGGACAAGGGCATGCATGAAGGGAAAGTAGGGAACAACAAGGACATCATAGGCATCATGAAAGAGATGATCATGATGAACCCCTACTTGCAACCTGAAGTATGCTTGATATAACAGAGGCTATAAGAATTTCCACAAGGCATTTAAAAGATAGTCAGATCAAACATTTAGACATGAACAATATCCCATGCTTTGATGGGGGATACAACACTGATTTGCAGCATCATTTACAGGCATTCCACAATGCCTGTGCCTTGAAAAATATATAAAATGAGTGGCAAAAGCTAAAGTTGTTTCCCAAGACACTCATCAAGGAAGCAGAGAGTTGGTACCGGTCCTTGGAACCGGAAATCATCAAGAGGTGGAGTACGATGTTAGAACTCTTCAATGATAAATATCAAACGTACTCCAGAGTATCTAATTTGCATAAGAAGAGCCAAGGATGGAAGCAAGGTACTCATGAACCCTTGGATGTTGCCATGGCCCACTACTACACATTGTTACATCGTTGCCCAGGCCATGGATATGCTCAGTGGGATCAACTTCGTCACATCGTGGATGGGCTAAGGCATGAAACTAGAAGAACCCTTGGGACTTATGCCCAAGGGAGACTCTCACAACTTAGAGCCCATGAAGTACATAGCTTGTTGGAACAAGTAGCAAAAGAAGAAGGTGAGCTACGTAAGAGGGAAAGTGCAGAAGAATACAACCATGATCCCTCCCTTCGGAAGAAGGGAGTGAAAGTTTGCGATGAGGAGGATGAGTCACCACTCAAAGAGTTGGTGAGCCAGAAAACCTTGTTGATTCAAAAATTAACAATAGAAGTATCAGCTAAGATGGATCAATTGTGGGATTCCTTAGACTCTAGACTTGAAACCGTCCTAAAAATTGTAGAAGAGTCTAAGGAGGAATGAAGTAGTGACAAAGATAAGACAAAGTGGAGAAATTTAGGCCCTGCACATAACAGGGGTAAGGGGAAAATTACTATCTTTGAAAAAGTTGTGGATTCAGACACAGATGATGATGGTGGATGTGAGATCTGCCATTATGATCATCCCAAGGGATGTTGTCCAATCATCTCACATCTATAGGAGTCTGGGGTGTATGCACTTAATTTGAGACTTAACCAATGGAAAACACCCTGAAGGTTACCTTATCCCCAAGGTAATCCAAGGCAGTTCCACCAACCACTAACATACTATCCAAGTGGAACTCCACCATAACCCATTAGACAGCATCAGTAGTGGTAATACCCACAGTCATGGGGGATGCGACTGCCAACATAACGGTACCCTTACTAGAAACCTAATCCTTATGGCTATTATGTGCAGTAGCCGGTTTCTCCAAAGTGACTTTATGAGTCACACTACTCCCCAATGTCACTACTAAGTTCGGGAGTACTTTAGGAGGACTCCTTCTCCTCCAGGAGACATCCCACATATACACCATCCTCCAACTCCATCCACACCTCTTCCACCTGTAGTTCCCATAACACCACCTGCTCCAACAATGCAAGGGGAACTCCCTACTCAACCGTAGCAATGTAATGTTGCGAGAGCTGTAAATATCCAACCTGCTGCTGGTTCTGATAACTATAAAAAGAGAAGACCTTTCTTCAAAACCAAAAGCCTAGACAAACTCTCGCAACAACAAGAGGTTGAGTCTAGGTACACTCCTCCATCACCTAACACTTCAGAGCACCCTTCAGTCCAACAAAGGTTAACACATATGGTTATGTTAACGCATACCGTAACCGACTGGATCAAAATAGGCCACCTTCCTAGGAAATTAACTGATCCTAGGAGTCCCTTAATCTATCTATAAATCATTGGGAATGCACCACATAAGGCTCTTCTTGTCTTAGGTTCTAGAGTCAATCTAATTTCATGAGAGATGTATCAAGCCTGGAACCTACCCCAACTTAAGAAGAGCAACATCCAACTTGATTTGGCTGACCAGTTCATCACCATTCCCTTGGGATTGGTGGAGGTCATTGTTACCATTGTGTGTGGTTGGTCCTACCCAGCTGACTTCCTAGTGATAGAAGTTAACAGTAATGAAGGGGACTTCCCAATTATAATGGGAAGGGCATGGCTGAGTACAGTAGATGCATGCCTTAGGATCCACGATCTTTCCTTGGAAATTTCTAAGATAAACATTTATGGAAAGATCAAGAAGAGGAAAGTTCCATGCATCACATACAATGATTCATTGAGTGATGACATGGAGGAAATGCCTCCATGTAACAGGTGTGCTCTTGAAATTTTGAAACAAATATGCTTGTATGTAGCAACCACACAACAAGTACTAGACACCCCGTGGTTGACAGCTACTTGAAAGAGCAAACAAATATGCATGGAAAAAATTGAGGAGACAAACCATGCCAATAATGAAGGCATAGACATGTTGGAATATGAGCGTTGCCAACTCCCACCCCTCAACCTAAGATCATCAATTAGGAGGAGTTGGGCACTTCTACGAAATTCCAATAGACGTTCATTATTTCGAATCTTCCCCTTACAATTCAGTCATGGGGGAGATGGCCACCTATGCTAATCATATGGGGCCCTCAGTTCTTTTTAAGTTTTTTTTTACACATTTTTTTACGCATTTTTGTTTTACAACGTTTTTGTTTTACAAGTTTTTGTCTTACACATTTTTGTTTTACAATTTTTTTTAACTTTTCTGGTTTTTGTTTTACAACTTTCTTTAACTCTTCTTATTTTTGTTTTACAACATCGTTATACTTTTCCATTTTGTGTGTGTGTGATCCACCCTGTAAGTTTGTCACCCAATAAGTGTTCTGCATGATGGTATGAACTATTTTCTTGTTGATTGCTAATGTTTGGTTTTTACCTTTAAGTCATGATGTTGATACTAAAGTATGTTTCTTTTGATATGGCAGGCAATGAGTTCACTTCATCCATCCATCCACCAGTTTCTATGGTCTCTCACAGCTTGGAAATGTACAGTCCCCTTCTAATAAGAACTTTAACGAATCGGTGACTAAGCATTTCTCAAACTAAGGAAGGACTCAAGGATTGAAAAGGGTGTGACTTCAAGGGAACTTGATGCTTTTGTGTTAGCCATTCTCTTAGGTACTTGGATGTTTTCTTCTTGATTTTTCTTACCGTTTCGACATTACCCAATCATTGGGAAGCTGAGAAAATAAAAATAACAAAGTATTTGCATGGTGTGGTTCTCACGCATAAGAACACAAAACACAAAAATAAACAAAAAAAAAAGAGAAAAAGAAGAAAAGTGAGAATTCAAAGCACACCCCTTAAAAAAATAATGATTTTGGCTACAAGCATTGGTTATGAAACTAAAAATGTTCCCTCTAACTAAGGCCCTTCTCGCTTCCCATTCTCTCCTTGTTTCGTCGGAATGGTGGTGACTCGTGGGGAAGGAATTCTTGTTACTTCAAGAGGATGGTTTGGCCAAATGCATTAATGCGAAGTCACTGGAAGTGGTTGGTTTGAGGCCGGAGTTGGAATGAGATTTGCTAAGTCACATTAATCATGAAACACACCAGGGGTTGTACACCACCTTGTTCTTGGGATTCCATTCCATCCTCTTCTCTCCATTGTTCACCTCATTTCTGGTTGTATCATTAGTGTATATTTTGGTAGATACATTATTTTATTTTTGGTAAATTCTTGTGGTTAAGACTTTAACTCTTGTTGCAAATGACATTCCCGAAGCCTATGGACTTTTTGAATGTGGGTTTGTCAGGGCATTAAGGGCATGAGCCTGCTTTGGGGAGGACCCACTGACATTTCTATTTCGAGCATTAGTTAAATTATTTCCCTTAACATTTTGCAATTAATTTTATTTTGTTCATTTCCATCTTGACATCCATTTCATCGATGCCATAGTTGTCCCTTTTTATCTATCTTTCTTACTCTTCTTTCTCTATTTTAACATTACTAGAGGTTCGCGATTAGTCATGGGGGTACGGTGGGGCCTAATTTTTTTGATTTTCTCTTAGCCTCGAATTTTTTTCAATTCTTTCCTAACCCCTACACCTTCGGTAGTCATCATTAATATATCTCCAGACCCATAATTAGCCATACCACAACCCAACCAATGGACTTATACCGAAGCAAGGTATTACCCACATTGAAATTCATCTAACCTTGCTAATACAAGACCGTGTTGTGTGTGTAGATAGCAATCATGCAACAACGGACCGGATCTGGAAGGAACACTTGGAATGGAGTAGTGCTAAAAGAAGCTATGCAAGGAGCAAGATCGATGATGCACTTATGGATGGACAATGAAAGGCATAATCGTCGAGTTGGCAGTAGCAAGACTTCTTCTCTCTTCTCTTTTCTCTCAGCTACCAAATGAGGCCTGATGTCAACGTAATAAGGTGTTCACCCTTGTTGTCATGAACACCAGTTGTTGAATCTTATAATGATGATCCATTCACATGTCATCCCATTAGATCCATTTGAGTCAATAATCCCATACCTTCCCAATATTTTGTAAGGAACTCAAGGACGAGTTTTCATTCAGTCATGGGGGTATGATGAGATGCGATTCGCATAGGCCGCGATATCGCATACGCGATATCGCGTCGTCCCATGTGATGTCGCGTACGTGATATCGCAGTGTGCCGTCATATCTATAAATAAGAGGGGGCCCTCCCTTGTTTCATCATCCTAGGCTAGAAGTAGGGAAACTATGGTAGATTGATCACTCCAGAGATAGAATATTTTCCATGTGTCCACAGTAGGAGTCCTAAAGTGAACGGATCTTTATTTGAGCAACATTGTACCTGAACACAAGTTGTGTACAGAAATAAAGACAAACTTGTTGGATAAACCTTGTAGTGCATGGAATAGGATTTTATTTATTGCTTTCTCTCTCACCCTTAAACTCCTAGAACGCGGAATGAGTACGACTTGATTACGAGCATCTAGTGTGACTACTTGGTAACCTAGTGGTGTATTCAGGATCTAGGCTTGGTAATCCCAGTGGTAGTCGTGCAAAAATATGTGTACGGTTAATCAAGGAATCGACCACTCATAGCACTTAGGTTAGATTAGATTCTCTCAACCCTTTCCTCCTAGTTAAGTACCTCAGTACAACCACTTCGAGCACGTGCATTACGCGTGGTGATCCCAACAACGAGTAGCGTTTGGTAGCCACGGTTGCATCGGTTCAGGGTGTGTACGGTAAGTGGGAACGGATGCTGACGCTAGGTAATTTAGACTTAGTCATTAGATAGAATTAGTAATTAGTTTCTCAACCCTCAACTCAATAGAATAGGAGAAAAACATAAAAGACCATAAAAATCATATACCTCATACTTACTTAACCATACACCGTGACAACCACAAGTAAGTCTGGGAAGACAACGAATGATTAACCCCAAGTGTTCCATGGTGCATGTAGGCACTTAGTCTGTGGAGTTCGATCGGATCGTGCGTGCTACGCGTGTTTCGTATGGTTGAGTGTAGGGGTACCTCGTCACTCATCAGATATAATAGCTATATGGATATAGTTGGTGATAAGAATACTACTATCTAGGTGGTAGTATCCCCCATGACAATATATTTTGCCACTGTTACTAGGAGTAGTCCTAAGGTTGAGGAGAAGTCTTGCTTAGATAGTATTGTTGATTGTAAAATTTCTAGTAATTACCTTGTGGGTAAGGTAATCTTGTGGATGTTTACTTTCTTATGAACTTGCGGTTCAAATCATAAGCCCCATATTCTTGGAGATGTAACATGACTAGGTAGTAACCCTTTGGATGTTTGTATTAACAAATGTTACAACCATAATTTTTAAAAAATATGAATCTTTAACCTCCTATGCCATTGCACCTTTCTCTTTCTATTGATAAGTATCCCTTTGTGCTTTTTTATCTTTTATCTTTTTCTCTTCTTGGACCCTTCCTCTAGCTTGTTCTTCTTGATCCTTTAAAATTTTCATTGTGGATTGAAAATTTTCATCCAATGAAGCCTTCATTTTATCCATATTTTTTAATATTTTAATGATGGGATTTTTCATCAACAAAGTTTTTCATAAAAAAACCTCATGAAGTGATGCCTCTTTTTCTTGATAATCACAAATTTGAACATCCTTCTTATGAAGCGATTAGTCCTGATTGTACTCCTATGCATTCTTCGTCTTCAATTATTCTTCTTCTTCTTTAGCCACCTGTTCAATAAACCTTTGAATTTGATGGGATCTAAGTTCTAATAGCTTCTCTTGGGCATAGATCCCTAGGGTTTCCCTCATTTTATATGAAATCTCATCTATGATGTAATACTTAGGCACTTATGGAATAATGAATAGTATATTCCTAGGGCTGTGTTAAGGTATTCATGATTCCCTTGCATCCAACATTGGAGCTTCTTTGTAACAACTTGTATACTTGGATACCCTTGGTGTGTATGGTCTTTGCAAAGTTTATGATGTTTATGCTTGTGTGTACTTTATGCCTATTTTAGTTTGATATATTCTTTTGATTTTTCCTAAAGGATTTATGATGATGTTGGCTTTGAATTGTATGGATGCATTAGTGATATTATGTATATTTATATTTAGATTTTGAATTTTTGGTATATTTTTTACCATTGATAGATATGCACTAACCTTGTTGTTGAGTGTAGCAAGATTTCTTGTGTATTGGTTGAAAGCATGATATAGTATGTGATCTATAGTTTGTTTGTTTATTTTTCCTAAAGCATATGTTATGATCCTTTGGTGATGTGGTGTAATAACTATTTTTATTATATTGAATTTAGATTAATTTTAATTTTATTATGAGAGGTTTTGAGATATTTTTAGTAATGTGGATTTTATCGTACTTGTTCTTTTAATTATTTTGGCATGTGCATGTGAGTTATATGAGTGGGAGAGGAAGTTATGTATGAGATGGATAGGATTTTTTGATAATATTCTTTTAGTTTTATGTTAATTTTGGGCAATTGGTGTTTTCTTCCATTCCATGGTTTTTCTTAGTCAATCTCCATTAAAAATTCTATGGTTCAATTCTTCCACACACTTTGATGATTTAGATTGGTTATGATGATTGCTTGGATATTTGTTATTTACTCTTCTTCTTTGTAGTTTTCATCATCCATATTCGAAGGTGAGTTATCTTGGCTTCTTTTTCATTCATAGTTACAAGTTTTTATGCACATTCATGAGATTTGTATTTTTCATTTTCCTTATGACATGATGTTGTTTGTAGGCTGATGGGTATTGCTTTGAATTCTTATAATATTAAATTAGTAGATTTTGTGTTGAGTTTATGATTTCTAGGAATGTTGTTTTATTTTTTTAACCATGGGTTTTGTAAAAATTATTCCAATAGTTTTGTCAAATTGGGATTTCTTAGTCATAAGCTCAATTGTTGTAATTCATGTGTGGATGTGATCTAGAATTTTGGGGAGTGAGCTGAGCTTTTTTTTCCCATGTTGATTGATTTGTAGAATTGGGGATTTGTATTCATCTTGATATTTTGTTTGGAGTCATTTTTCCATTTCTTTTATTTTGTCAAGCTTAGTGTGACTTCTAGTTTGTTTATCAGTCTTGTTGGGATTCCTCTTTCCATCATTTATATTGCAATATTCACATTGGATTCATTTCTTTTTATGTTGATTTTTCCAACTTTGTATTTTGTTAATTCTAGTTTTTCTTATTGACTTATTTTTGGAATTTCTTTTTTCCTAGCCCCTTTCCCCATCATCTTAGTGTTTCTTAGTTGATTTCAATCTTTTCTTAGTGTTTGGGACATCCTAGACCTCTACTAGATCTCCCTCCTAGTTGCCAAGACTTTCAACAACATGTATCATCCATGGGTAAGATGTATCATCTTCATCAAATATGTCTTCCCATAAATGCCTCAAAACTTTCCAAAGATGTTTTCCATTTTTTCCTTAGACATCTCAATCTAAGCTAGAGATTCCTTAAATTTCCCTGAGATGTCTCATCTTCAATAAAGATGTTTCCCTAGAAACACCTCAAATTTCCTTGAGATGTCTTCAATTTTTCTAAGATGTCTTCTAATCATCCCAAATGTTCCAATTCTATTTGAGTCATCTTTTCCAAGACATCTACTAATTTCCAAGATGTCTCCCCTACAAGTTAACATATTTCATAAACTTAGATTTTGTGGAGTTTAGTTTTCTAGTTTGGCTTGAATCTTGGATTTCTTGGTCCCTATGCTTCCTAAAACCTTACTGAATCTTGTTCATTTTTTAATTAAAATTATTCTCCTTGGGTCTTTAAATTTTAGGTATTTTCCATTATATTGAATGTTTGTTAATTGGTTTGAACATTGGTCAATTATGATCTCTTTTCTTTGATCATTTTAGACTTTTACCTTGACCATTTGGTTATGTTTCCAAATTCTTGATACAAGCTTTCACCATGTCAATCTTAATAATCTTGTCATTGGAGTATTAGGTTTGAATTTATGTTATTGGTTATGAGAATATTTCATGATTTAATTATTGATTCTTATGTGATTCTTGGTTTTTGGTAACCTTAGTCTTCCCATTGTTTTGAAAATATTATTTTTTTTGAAGTTTTGATCATGTTTGCCTCTTCTTGGGCTTTGTTGGTATTTAGGAATGTGGATTAGATGTTTGAGATCTCTTGGAAGTTGGGCTTGGTTCCTTATGATGCTAGAATTCCCATGTATTGGTTAGATCTATTGGTATCATGTGATTCTCTAAATTGATATTCTTGTGAGTATTCCTTGTATTCATGGATCTATTAATTAGATGGATACTTTGGTATTGTTGTTGTCCTCCACATTTAGTTAGATGTCATTTTTGTATGTTGTTTGTATGGATGATGAAGCTACCATCAAGTTGTGTTCCATCCATATGGTTTGATGATTGATCCTCACTAGGATGCACTAGTGTGGATTTCATAGGAGGCCCCATCCTATGCAAAAGGATAATTTCATGGCTTAGTGATCCTTTTTTTTGTACCTCTAGAATGTTAGAGGTGATGTCCTAGGTGACACCTCTATCATTGGTATGTTTGAGGAATACTGGAAGTGAGTCTTGGATGATACTTTCATTTCAATTAAGACTAATAATAAATCCATGTGCATGGTAATTTAATATTTGATTTAGATACATGGTGATTTTGGCATTTGGCAAGTATACATGGCAACATGATACATATTTAACATTGAATGCAATAAGTACTAGCCTCCTTGGTTGTGGTGATGGTTGAATGGGAAAAATTATAGTTTTGGCTATGCTTGATGATTATATGCTTGGTTTTATAATCTTGGATTTGGCATTATTTCATGGCTGGATGTTTTAGCTGTATGTATGTATGCTTGTTTGTATGTTTTAGAGCTAACATGTTTTACAAGTTAGCCATGCTCCTTCTAATTCCCATGAGATCTATTCATTCAATGATTGGAGATGATGCCAAGGTTTCTCCCTTAGTTTTACACTAATAATCCATTTTATTTACATGTTGATTATATTGGAAGGAGTTGAGAGATCTTGGATGATTTGCTTAGATGTTTTGAGCTTGTTGATATTATGTTTTCAGTTTAGAGTCTTGACTATTTATATATTTTGCTTCTAGCATTGTACTAAACATTGTATCTCATATTTTCCTATTTTGAATATATGGATTATGTATGGATTAGACTAGTGATACTATGCCTTATATATATATATATATATATTATGGAGATTCAGTTTTGCAGATATGTTATCTTTTTTCAGTTAGACATTTCAATTCCTAGTGTATATGTTTCTAGCATGTATATTTTATGCAATGTTATATTTATGCATTTCTTTTTCTTCCATTGTTAGTTTCTCTCATTTATTTTCCTTTTTTGGGTCATGACCTCATGCTAGATTCTGTTGTATTCTTTTCATTACAAGATCATTCATTTTCATATTTCTTATCATGACCAATCTTTTTTTTATGGTCTTACTCGAAGTAATGCTCTTTAACATAAGGTCTAGGAAGGAGGGTGTTATAAGTTAGTATTAGAGCAAGGTTTTGTTGATTTCCCCATTGTATTGTTATGTCTAATGATGGTAGGTGCTAGAAGTGGAGATGGATGTGCTAAGAGGATAGATGTTTGACCTAGCAACCCAACACCAACACCTAACCCCATTCTTGATCAAATGGAGCTGTTGATGGATCCCTAAGAGGAAACTATTGCTCTAGTTTCTACTCCTATGCAAGATGAGGAGATCAGCTAGAAAGATATCAACCACTATCTGTTTTAGTTCCTCCATCAACATACAAAGAAGAAATCTAGTTCATTGTTAACATAAGTTTATCTATGCACAATTAGGTGCTTGGGTTTGGTGGATCACTATCTTGATCAAGGGCTTACTATTAGATCTACTGGTGATTCTATGCATTCTATGGACAAAGTCTATAGATCTACACCCTTGCTAGTTTAGAATGTCACTTAGTTATATGATCTCTACATCATGAAACTAGAGGACTATGATGTTATCTTGGGTATGGATTGGTTATCTTGCTATTAACATAGCTTGAATTGTTGTCGTAAGATAATTTCCTTAGTGATAAATCATGATGCTCAAATGAAAGTGCATACTAGGCCATGCAAGGTCAAGTTGGATCTTTTTTCTTCAAGATCTTTTTGTTGTTTTTTATGAAAGAATCATTGTTACTTCATTGTTTCAATTAGTGAGTGTAACAATAGAAAATTTTAATGTTGTTAATTAAATAGATCTATGTGGAAAAATTTTACCTTAAGATCCACAAGCCTCAAAAATGATTTTAGGTGCCTTAGGTAGTCTTGTCAACCACTAAGGACTTAAGAGTTTGTTACTAGATGAGAATAAATGAGAATAGATGATAACATGTAAATATTAAATCCAATGCTAGATTCATAGATAATCATGTGATAATGTAGAAAATATGAAAAAAAAAGTATAAATTTGTATTAAGATTGAATAAATATAGGATGAGAAAATATAGATTGGAAAGCCTTTGGGCTTTTAAAATGTAGAACTATGAATGTTTCACAGATATTTGTGAAAATTCTATTGAAACTCTAATGTGTAGGTGGGTGGGGTGTGTTCTACAGTCCTCCTAAACACGTCTTGCTTTGCTCAATCTATAGGCTATAAACATATTCTCAACATTCTTGATGATCAGAGTTGGAGAAATGTCTTTGGGCTTTTAGATCTTTACCCTATTCCAAAATTCTCAAGTTTGAAAGAGTTTCGATGACCCAAAACCCCCCAAAAGTGGTATTGATTCTTGTCTAAATAGGCTTGGGTTTGTTGTTTCTACATTAACTTAGTTTGGGAAAGTTTTTGGACATTATACATAGTGTTTTTGACACTTACTATGGCAAGAAATCTCAATGTTTTTTACTACAGCATTTGTAAGTAATTACACTAGGAATTCCATCATTTTTTATACTATGAGGTTCAATTACGCTATTTAAACCTAATTCATGATGTTTTACATGTTTCATACCATGAATCATGCTTTACAAAGTGATAGTGCTCTAAAATTTTGACAAAATAGGAATGCAAGAATAATTTTTTAAAGGGAAATTAACACATTTATTTTTACTCTCAAATCCAACCAGGATTACATGATAAAATTTGATCACAAAGCTTTGTTGATTACAACATGAATTTCTTGAAGGTATTTCATTGAATTCTCTTTGTTGATATTTTAAGGATTGACCTAAAAGACATCAATAAAAAATTTGAAATACCATTGTAGTCTATCAACAATGCTTCTTTATCAATACTTAATTATGTAGCTATGGAATCAGGCTAAGGAGTACTCTTGATGGTGAAGTAAGATTAAGATGGAATAATAAAAATTTGGAATGAGGTATTTTTGGCTAAACTAGCTATTCAAATATGGTTAAATAAGCTAATGAAGAATTTCAAATTTTTTGACATTGTGGTTATGGCATAGTAATGCACTCATTTGTGACAAGGGCTTCATGCTTGTGATACTAGTCACATGTTCTTCTATTTGAAGAAACTAGTGTTTTGGTATTGGCTATTTTGGCCACTTGGCTCATTTTTTTGAGCCATTAGTTTACTTTGTTTTAGGGTACTTTTGACCTTTTGGCTTGCTTGGCATTTCTTCCTCTTTTTTTTGGGAGTGAAACCTTTTTTAAAATTTGATGCCAAGGCTGAAATTTTGTTATCTCACTGAATAAAGCATTTGGAGACTTTAGGGAACTAAACAATGGAGTGTGTTGTAGAAGATTTCACATGCCCATGATACATGAATGTCAAACATAGGTTTTCATCATTAGCAAGGAAAGAAGATAGTCCTAATATCAAGATATCATATCCTATGACAAATAAAAAGTAGATATGAGTAATGTCAAGATATGACACCCTTTCATGACCCTCAAGGTGTAGTAACAAGTATCAACATTATTAAGATATTAGTGGGATTGTTGCTATTGTACACCTAGTATGAAGATATTCAAAAAGTTTCAAACTTAAAAAACTTATATCGTAACGCTAACTCATGAACTAAATTCATATTTTTTATTTTTAAAAATTAAAAAAAAAGCATGAATGAAGGATCATTTTTTCACTTCTTATTTCTAGATGTTTAAAAAAACTTGAACAGAGAATTGGTTTTGCTGATGTATATCGCAAATTCCATGTTAAAGAATTTGCTCATTATTCATCAAATGGAGGGACGAAAAATGGAGGATAATCACTCTATGAATTTGAAAGATTAAAAAATATATCAACTAGTTGTCAAGGGTTTGGATGGTAAGAGTCAATGCCTGAAAATTGGCATGCTAGAAATTAGGGCTATGGAACTCAAGATCAAGCTCTTAGATGTTCTCAAAATTCCTATATTTCTTGAACACCTTGTTACAAGCACTACAAATCTATCAGATGAATCTGTTCTACATGCTTCTGAAGGTGAATTTCCAAGTGTTAATGTTATGTTACATTTGAGGATGGACAAGGGAGGATTTGAATCATCACTACTAAAACACCAGCAAAAAATGCATGTTTTAACTTCTTGACATTATAAATTTCATCCCATGAAACTTGAGGCTAAAAATTTCATTGTAAAATGTGAAGAGGGTAATACATGAGATGCAATTTTTTGTACCTTAACTTTTGGGGTAGAAAAAAAATACCTCACAAGTGGTCATAGCCTCAATTTCCAAGTGAAAAAAATGTCATATCATGCCTATATTTGGGCTTGAGGGGAATCAAAAATGCCTTTTGGACTACCAAAATTGGAATTTTCATGGGTTTTGTGGGTGGTATAACCTTTTCTACACTGGAGTCACCTATGCTTAGCATTGGGGGATTTAGCTCTTGAAGCCTCAACATGGCTCCTGTATCCTTAGCATTGCTTATACAATCCCAATGTTGCTCTTGAAGTTTAGAAACTCTAGCATTGCTTTGATAGCTCCATCATGGCCCCAACAACCTCAGTGTTGATCCTACATCTTAGCATTGATCCTGCATCCCAGCATTACCCATGCAACCAAGCATGGCTCCTGTAGGCTTAGCATTGCTCTTGGAATGCTAGCATGGGTAAAATTCTCATTTACTATTTTTAGTAACTGGAATTGTTTAGGTACCTTGGGGGTATTAAAATTTACTATAAAAAGAAATCATGATAGATTTGTACACTTGCAACACTCACACATGAAATCAACTTGTAAGCAATTAGGATAGAAATTTGAAGCCAAAGTTATGGCCATGAAACTTATATAAACCAAGCTTGCACAACATGAAAAGGTTCCACCATTGTGAGATGTACATCACTTGGGCATTCCATATCTTTGAGAATTCATTGCAAACAAAAGGATTTTGGAGCATTCTCAATGTGCAACCTATAACCATTTTGAGAACTATTCAATCCCTAAGATTGTGTGAGATTTTGTGACAATGCTGAGTAACCTAGGCATTAAGACTCCTATCATGGCTCTCCCCTATGGTCCAAAGTCCCCACGCATCTTACCCCCTTGTACCACCAATGCTATAGATCTAGTGAAGGAAATAACAAGGTGTTGTAGTTTTAGGAGTTGTGGAGCTTTTGGATCATGGACTTGACTATGGTGTCCAAGGCTACTAGCTTCAATAAACTCCAAAGCCCTAGTGAAGTGCATCCTTTGCACCCCAGGTACCATTTTTACACATCCTAAACTTTTCTTTATTTTCAATATCTTAGTTATAATAAAGTTTATAGTTTTGTTTGTTGTGAAAATTATTATAATTTCATATTATTCTATGCATTTGCTTTAAACTAGATCTACATTATTTTCATTTTGTGTATCACTCCCATTTACACTCTACAAGTCCCTAGGTGATCAATGAGACTAGCTGATGAGTGGCGAGATACCCCTACACTCAACCATATGAATACGAGCGTTCTCACGTGCGATTCGGTCGAACTCTGCAGAAGGACTAGTTGTGGCACCTAGATCATTATCCTTAGGTCGCAGTTCACTATCTTCCCACTTGGACTAGTATTAGCTTTGTCACGTATGGTTTAGTCTAGAGTGAGGTGTATGATGTGTTCCTAATTCTAACGCTACTCCTGAGGGCAGTGGAAAATAATATTAACTAAGCTAAGCTAGGAGGGAAAGGGTAAGAGAATCTAATCTAGCCTAAGTGCAATGAGTAGCTGATTCCTTGATCAATCGTACACATCTTGGACTTCGTGCATGACTACCACTAGGATTACCAAGTGCAAATCCTAGGTACACCAGTGGGATACCAAGTAGTCACACCTAAATGCTCATAATCAAGTCGTACTCATTTCGCGTTCTAGGAGATAAGGGTAAGAGACTAATTAAGAAAGTAGTAAAATAACAATTAAATAAATAAATAAATAACAAAGTGAATGCTGCAATGATGAAGTGATCTCGATCTTTATTGTTGGTCATGTGTGTGTCCAAGTACGTCACACTTGAATAAAGGATGCCATACAATTACATTCACCACACTGTAGGTAGACATTGGAAAATAATTCTATCTCTAGAGGGATCAAACTACCAGAGTTTCACTAAGGAACTAAATTAGGATGATGAAAAAGGGAGAGTCGCTTCTTATTTATAGACATTGCGGTGGACTGCGATATCGCCTACATGATATCGTGGGGGATGCGATATCGTGTACATGATATCGCGGCCCATGTGATATCGCATCCCATCATACCCCCACAACTGAATAAAAACTCTTCCTTGAGTTACAGTGAATACACAGTGGATAGCTATGGGATTATTAATGGAAAAAGAAATGAAACAATGCCGCAGTGTGGGAAGACACAACACAGAAAAATGCTACAACTACAAAAATGTGGAACTCATGTAGTTCCTGGTGGTGGTGGCTCCTCCATAGTGCCCTAGGTCTTGGGATTTGATGGCATTGAAGTATGGCCTAGAGTTTCTCCTCTTGTAAGGCCTTGAATGCCTTGGCATGCATGTAAGTTTGCACTTGTTCCATAGAGGCATCCCAGTCAACCTTCTCTTTTTCTTCCGCCACCCTTTTATTCTCTGTCAACCGTTTATTAAGTTTCTTGGTTCTAAAAGTGTCTAGCTGGTTCTAAGAAACATTTGGCCCTATATTCAGAAGGTTTAATACTTCCAAAATGGCTTGAAAAGAGAGATTAATAGTTACACCACAAATGTTAACCATGGTGCCTTCTTCTTTATTGTGCCAAAATTGGTACGTTTCCCCTAAGTACCAGGCATCGCTTTCAGAGAGCGTATCTCTTGCTTCTTCCTGCCCGGACCGTACGGTAGGAGGATCTTCTTCATGAATGCTAAATGATTGTTCCTCCTATTCTACATGTTGTCTAGTAGGATCTTGTCTTCCACCTCTCTAAGATCTTTTGATCACACCTTGAGCAAGACCTTCCTATTGTTCGTGTTTTAGGGCCATCTACAATCACACGGGACCAATTGTTAGTAAGGTTGTTACCAAAGTTAGGTTATACCTTACTACTTGCCTTAATAGATTTACTTTATTTCCATGTGATGTTAATTATTGGAAGAACATGTCCTTGAAAGATTATAGTGTTGAGTCCTCTTTGCTTAGGTGGTTTTCAAATTTAATTTTCTGTATAGCTAAGGGGATGAAATTGTTTTTGACACATTTTATTCTTAATTTTAGAACTAATTACCCTTAAATATGTCCTTTGGGTGATGATGAATTTCAAAAAATTTATGCATCTATTCGACATGTGCCCCTCCCCCACGATTGAGCTGAACACTTCGGGTTCAAGTAGGTTCAAACGGAATGAAAGTCGGAGTACCAGCGAGCGAGTTATGGACATGAAAGCAAGGGACATGCAATCGCGTGTCGTAGAGAGGACTTGAAAAACTTCCCCTGCGTGAAAAACTGCAAATGATGTTGATTAGCACAGGGGGGTCACATATATGTATTTTCATTGAAGTTAGGGCACTTAGAGAATGTACTGAATTTTTAATATTTCTTTGAAATTAAACAATGTAAACTAAGGACATCTGGATGATTGTTAAAGGGTTCCAGGGTAATTCAACTAGTTCTAAAGGCACAAAAACTATGATGGTATGGAATTTATCAATAAGGACCTCGGATGGTAGAGAAAAAGGCTATGTGATGATTCATAGGAATGTTGAATTGGAGGGATAGTAATAAGGGAAAGAATATCATGAATAATACGCTGAGGGTAATAAATGGTGTGTGTGAGCTATGTCATAAGTGAAGATTACAAAAGATTACACAAGTGGGTCCTCCCCAAAGTAGGTTCCAACCTATAATGCCCTTGTGTGACCACACTTAAAGTGTCCATGGGCACTATAAGGGTTAAATGTAATCCGCACTAACTCCACAAAACACACACATGTAAATATCACCAAAATGCGATAAAGATTCTATGCTACATGGGACATGAGCTACAATTACATGAACAGTGAGATGAGACAAAGTATAGAAGGGAGCATAGAGATCGGGACATAAGGTAAGTGACCTAGGGCAAGATGAATCCTGCGTGAAAAGCATGATTAAGGTGTCATTACCCCATCATTCCAAGATCAGGACCAAGTCTGTTCCTCTAATTAGTGACATCGCATTGTTTCATCCCATGATGAACAACTATGAGAGTACCAAAACAACAAGGCATACAATCACTTGGCGTTTTGTTCAAGGGAGGAGTAACTTTTGTTTTGTGGCACTTTGTTTTTCTTTTCTTTTTTTTTTCTTTTCTCTTTTTTTTTTTGAATACTGAATCTAGAGAAGTTGTCAACCTTCAAGCATGGGTGCATTTCTTTCTAGTGGGACCCCCTAGAACAACATTTGATTTTTGAGTGCCCTTTTGATTACTCTTACTCCCATTTTTCGTTAGATCTACAAGGATCTTAGTACAACCACGTTGCATGATAACTCCCACAGATGTCACTAAAGAGTATCCACAAGTCCCCTTGATGTCACATCCTAATCATTCCCTCTTGGTCCATCCTTCTTCATTCTGGGTACAATGAACACAAAATTAATTTTAAGTTTTAAGAATTTCAAGAATATCATTGTACCCTTGACAGAACCTCTTATTTGTAGAGTGGATGAATGGGTGCAATGGGTTCACTGTACAAATAATTAATCACTCATAACTTAATAACATCGAACACACCTCAACCAATGATCCACATGAGTGTTTTATTGATAGACGAGATTACTTGCAAAAAACGTAAAAAGAAAAAAACACAAAAACACAAAAAGATAAAACAAAAAGTTGAAAAATGAAAAACTAGAAAACAAAAATTGAAAAATTAAAGAAAAATAAAAATTTATTAATCCTACTTGTTATTTAGAATGGGGGATATCCCCCATAACTAAATGGTTGAGCATGAAAAGGATTAATAAATGGACGATGAGGATCCTTGCATGTTGGAAATATTGGAACTGGTCCATACTTACCCCATTGGGGTTCACACACTTGGTTATAATAAGCATAGTGGGGCACTTTATGCGATGTAGTTCTCAGATAACGAGTTGACCCACTATGATGTTTATGATTGTTAGATGGTATGCAAGGATTGAGCTGATGCCTCCCATGGTTGTGTTCATTGGGCCGTATGGTTGTTGGAGTGTTAGTTGGTAGCCCTGATGAAGTTACATGAGGTGTTGGGTTTGAAGGTAAGGGTGCACCA
>MNCI01009604.1:211938-330596 GCA_015680685.1 Gnetum montanum | reverse complement strand
GTTTCATTACGTAGCCCATCAATGATATGGTACATTAGCCTTTTCTTGGAAAACCCATGGCCTGGACAATTGTTTAATAGTGCATAATATCTTTCTAAGGCCATGTCCAAGGGTTCATGTTTTGCTTGTTTCCATCCTTGGATTTGTTTCCTCAAGGATGACACTCTTGTATAGGTTTGATATTTTTCGTTAAAGACTTCTACCATTGTTGACCAGCGTCATATCGAATTTGGTTTTAACGATGTATACCATACTTTTCTTGGTCAACGAGTGTCATAGGGAAGAGCTTAAGTTTTTTCCACCCATTATCAATATTATTCCATGTGCAGGCATCGTAGAAGGCTTGTAAATGTTGATGCGGATCTAATTCATAGCCTTCTGAAAATGTAGGAAAGTTGTTTAAATCGAGCCTAGGTAGACGACTCTCTTTATGATTCCTACGTGAGATTCAAACAGCCTCTTGTATTTACGTTAGGCTTGCAGTGGCTAGTGGGGGCTCATCGTCATCGGGTAAGTTATGCTTTCGTGTGTTGGGATGATGTTGCCTTTGTTGATGTTTATAAGAAAACCCCACTTCAGGTTGTGTACTCCAGTCTTCATTGTTATCTAGTTTGTTGGTTCTCCAATGAACTTCCTCACTAAGTGTGGCATTATTATTGTCTTGTAAGAGAGGCATTGTTTAAAGTGGTGTGTGAATTTGAATGTGACTTTTTATAATTACTTCTTTCTAAGAGATATATCATTAAGTCCTTTACAGTGACCTTGTATGATATAACTAATCTAGATAACTAGCACCATCCCTGTCAATGGCACTAATGATGAGTGGTGAGATACCCCTACACTCAACCATACAAATATGAGCATTCTCACATGCGATCCGGTCAAACTCTGTAGACGAACTAGTTGTGGCATCTAGATCGTTATCCTTAGGTCGCAGTTCGCTGTCTTCCCACTTGGACTAGTATTAGCTTTGTCATGTATGGTTTAGTCTAGAGTGAGGTGTATGATGTGTTCCTAATTCTAACGCTACTTCTGAGGGTAGTGGAAAATAATATTAACTAAGCTAAGCTAGGAGGGAAAGGGTAAGAGAATCTAATCTAGCCTAAGTGCGATGAGCAGCTGATTCCTTGATGAACCATACACATCTTGGACTTCGTGCACGACTACCACTGGGATTACCAAGCGCAGATCCTAGGTACGCCACTAGGATACCAAGTAGTCACACTTAAATGCTCGTAATCAAGTCGTACTCATTCCGCATTCTAAGAGATAAGGGTGAGAGAGACTAATTAGGAAAGCAATAAATAACAATTAATTAATTAAATAAATAAGCAAAGTTAATGCTGCAATGATGAAGTAATCTCGATCTTTATTGCTGGTCATGTGTGTGTCCAAGTATGTCACACTCGAATAAAGGATGCCGTACAATTACATTCACCACACTGTGGGCAGACACTAGAAAATAATTCTATCTCTAGAGGGATCAAACTGCCAGAGTTTCACTAAGGAACTAAACTAGGATGATGAACAAGTGAGAGCCACTTCTTGTTTATAGACATTGCGGTGGACTGCGATATCGCAGACGCGATATCGCAGGGGATGTGATATTGTGGTGGATGCAATATTGTGGCCCATGCGATATCACATCCCATCACTAGCCAAGGCACCTAGGATCCTCTTTCTCAAAGGTTCTTGGGATCTGGCATTAAATCTATTCCACCTAGGATTTTTGATTTTATAGCAATTGAATTCTCTAGTGGCTATAGCTGTAAGATTCTACCACCAAAGGATGGTAGAAAAATACCTAGGCTAAGGTATGTGCTTGGTTTGAAGTCATATTTTTCATACTTTCTAAGCCCTTCATTTTGATGAAAATTAAGTAAGTTTTTATTTTGGTTCAAGAATTTTATTTTTTATTTTTAAATATAATTACAAGGTTCATAGTTTTTTATTATGCTATACTTTTACCCCACAAATTGTAAAAATAGATGCATTTAAGGATCTTTTGCTGTAACATTTTTGCTCTAAAAATTAAATTTTGGATTTCTTTTTGTTTGTGCCATCTTTCAGTGAAATAAGCAATTTTATGCCTCAAAATTTTAGGAGCTAATATGACATATTTTGATGTTTTCTCATTTTAGCAGTGATTAGCTTAAATTTAGATTTCCTATGAATTTTTGAAAGAAAGAGAGTATGATTAGTGTTTTCTATCTACTACCATATGGATGGTAGTTTGAGTGGTATTGCAGGTTTGGACTCAGGTGCTATAGGTTTGCAGTTGTTGTTTAGGGACATTTTGATTGTAGGGTTATTGAGATTTTAGAAATTATTTTTCCTTTTAGATGGTAACATATTTTTTACCTTTTCTACCTTGGAGGTGTGCATTTTTGAGAGTTTTAACCTTGGAGGTTAGTGTTTTTGTTTTTGTTTTTTTTTTAATGATTGGATTAGGAGAACCTGGATTTTTTGGTATTTTGGCTCAACAAGTTAGAATTTATGCCCTTGGTAGGCCATTGTCTCTAGTTTTAGTCTTGGTCATCTATGGCACTAGTTAACCTTCTCTAGGGTAGAAAAAGCTTCATCCATAGCAGCAGACTTTGAGAAACAATGATTGTGAGATCAAAGGAAAGTGAGACCAGAATTCTGAGGTTGTGGATCTCAAAAAGAATAAGTTGAAGAAAGATTTTCTTAAAAAGAAATATTTCTTTTTGCATCAGGAGCAATGATGATAGGTTAATAGCCAATAGTAACTATAGTGGAATAAAAAAAATGGCAAATTAGAGATGGTGGCTTCTGATGAGAGCATGGCAAAGGTTTTGGTAAAATGGGCTCTCTTGATGGGCAAGGTGGTCATAACTCTAAAGGAATCAAGGTGATGAAGAGTTAGTGAAAAGGTTGCAAGAACAAAGCCTTGTTGTAAAATCTTCTAAAATCCTAATCCTAGCTAGCCCTATGTTTATGAATTCCCCTTTTGCCTTCTAATTTCCAAATTCTCCCTCAAGAAATTTGATCTGATGACTTCCTCTTCTTCTTCATCATCATCATTTTTGTACTCTGATAATGATGAGAATGATGGGGACAGTGAGCATAACTCTATGAAAAAAAATTTGAGGTAGCTTTTTATTAATAATCACAATAGGTGTAGCTAGGGTTAGGATTTTAGAAGCATTCATTACCTTCTCTATAATGAAGCAATGAAATTTCTCTTTTTTCATCTTCTTTTTGGAATATTCTTGGTAAGTTTCTCACCTCTCATGTAGCTCACCAAAACCTAGTGATGTTTTCTTCATTTCTTCATCATCAAGATTCTCACTAATACCATTCTATATGAAATAACTTTCAAATAAAGTCATGGAGAATAATGTTGTGGAAATGTATATTGTTTAATCTTTTATTCTTGTTTTTAACTTGAATTGTGAAACAAATAATTTTAGAATGGAACATGTAATTCTACCTTTAAAAAATGTTAACACCTTTTCAAGAAAGACTAGTAAAAGGAAAACTTGTTATCTTTTATGTACAATTTTTAGACAAGTGGACTTTGCCTTAAGAATCTAGCAACCAAATAAGCCCTTAAGTATTTTGGGAAGATGTAATTCTCTATTCATTTATTAGAATTAATTTAAATTCTTAATATTGCATGGAGAACTTTAGTGCTATATCCTATTTTTACTCTAATAATTAGAGCATGGTTATAAGAATAGCTAAATGCTATTTTCTTATTTCGTCATACATACCACTTTTCATGGTAATTTTTCTTTGTGATACCATCCGTATTACTGAGATTTTTGAATGATTTCTCTTGAGATATTATTATTTTTATTATTCAAATAGAGTAAAAATCTAAAACATTTCCCAAGTATTTAAGTACAACATATTAGTTTTTAATAAAAGTATTTTAAACAAGACTTGAATATTAAGTTTGAATGCATCTAACAAAAACTATTTTTAAGCTTCTCTATTTTCTTTCATAATTCTTGATCAAGACTCAAACCTAGCATTGTCACTTTCATAATTGTTTGAAATAGAAATTTTTGAATTTTTAGTAATCTAAATGTTGTGATTTATACATCTAATTTTCATTGTGTATAAAGTCATCTATCCATTTGCAACTCACTTCACTTATAATTTTGAGAGCATTCTACTTCTAAATATATATATGAATATAATCTCAAGTTATTTACTAGATTAGTTTAGCTATATGTGTATGAAATATATCTATTATTTGGCCAAGAAAATGTTTTATATTTTTCAAATTAAAAATCATAAGTTGATTCACTGAGAATTGATTTTCCAAAGACAAAGTTTAAGTTAAAAAGTATCTAGACTCTTGCAAATAATAATTCCCATGAAAATGTTCATTTCTTATCCAAGTGTTATGATAATAATTATTTATTTACCATAGTAAAGTCCAATAAAAAATGTGACCAAGAGAGCTTCCCATAACCTTTATGATGATAAAATTATTTTATCATGACAAGGAAGGACTCTCTTGGATGGGGTTGGTAATTGACCTCTTGGCCAAAATGATTTAACTTGAAATTATAATATCTTATTAACCCCATATATTTTAATACTTGTTTTGTTAACATTCAGTTTTATCCTTGCATATTTACAACAATTTTCTAGTTAATGTAGCATTGCTTTTGATCCTTCATTTAAATTTGCAACTAGTATTAAATCATATACAAAGATTATTAGCCCTATGCCTATCTCATCATTTGAAGGAGCAAACTACTATTTTGTGCTTATGTTTAATTATACAAGATACACATGGACATACAATCTAAAGATGAAACATGAAGCTTTTGGTAAGTTTGAAAATTTCATTAACCTAAAAAAAAAAATACCATAAATCTTCTAATAAAAGAAATCAAAACAAATGAAGGAGGAGAATTCATCAATAAATATTTTAAACATGTAACAAGCAAAGCATCTTTTAGTAAACCACATGTGAATACAACCCACAATCAAATAACATTGCTAAAAGGAAGAATAAAACTCTTCAAGATATGATGAGATGCCTCATCAAGAATACAAAATTAACCAATAAACATTAGAGTGTGGCCATAAGCATGGCAACATACATCATAAATAGAATCATCAATAGCAACAACCAAGACCAATTTCTATATGAAATTCTCTTTAAAAAATTACAAAATGTCTCTTCATGTAAATATTTGGATGTTACTACTATGTGAAGACTCCTAAATAGCTTACCAACAAGCTAGATGAAAAAATAACACAATGGCATTTTTCTAGGTTATGACTCCAAAACAAGTAGGTATTCATGCCATGATCCTATAGAACATAAATAGTACTCAAAAAATTTGGTATTTCTTAGAAGAAAAATTTAGAGTTACTAATTTTCAATGAAACCATTAGAGATTAAAAACTCAAATTAGCCAAAGATTAGGAATTCAAAAGGATAATCCTTTAATACAAGTGTTGGACACTAATTTTGAAAGAAGACTAACAAGTTCAAGGACCATTACAAACATGGCTTACTTAGCTCTCACATAAGAACCATCAAATTTCATAGAAGCTTTAAAAACAAAGTATGAAAATAAGATACAGACAAGTAATATGAAGAAATCATAAAGAACAAAACATGGGAACTTGTTGATAAACGAATAGATAGAAAATCATTAATTACAAGTGATAAGAAAAAACCAAATTTAATGAGAAATGGAAAATTACTCATTACAAAACAAAAATTTTTGCTAGAGGCTTTAAATAAAAGAAACATATCAATTACAAAGAAATATTTACACTAGTAGCTAGGTTTGAAACCATACAACTCATTATATCTATTGTTGGTCATCATAATCTAAAACTTCAACAAATGAACATTAACTCAACTTTGCTAAATGGTGACATTGATGAAGAAGTTTATGTACATAAACCTGAAGGATATGTATTGGAAGGCATGGAAGACAAAGTTTGTAAACTTAAAAAAAGGCTCTTTATAGCTTAAAATAGGCACCTAGAGAATGGTTTCATGAATCAATAACTAGCTTGTGAAGTAAAAAATACTTCTCTTGCATGTTTGAATCAATGTTATACTACAAATATTAGAATAATTATTTTATCATTATATCTCTTTATGTGAATGATATGATGCTTTTTTCCACAAGTGAAACATTATTTGAAGAATTTGAGTTAGACAAGAAAAATAAATTTGAAATGAAAGTTCTTGGAGAACTGAAATATTTCTTACAAATATAGGTTAAAAAATAATAAAATTAAAATTCATCAAACAAAACATGAAAAATCTATTCTTGAGAAGTACAAGATAATTGGAAAAAAATCAAAAAAATCTCCTTTGCCTCACAACAACAAAAAATAAGTCAATAAAGACCAAACACCACTTAGTGATGTAAACATGTATAGAGGAATGATAGTGTGGTATTGAGTAGTTGTTTGATGTATTTATTCATGTGAATTGTAGTTAGACACAATTCATGATTGGAAATAAAGATTGAGATTTCTTTTCATCATTGTAGCATGCACTTAGTTTTCTATTTGTTTACTTATAATAGTTTTCTTGCTTTTCTAGTTAATCATTTACATTTCAAGCACTTTACATGTTATTAGTGAGCAGAATGGATACAACTGGTTTTAAGCACTAAGTGTAGTTATCTAGCAAGCTAGTAGTGGCATGGCTTTATTTTCTCAGTAGTAATATCACTTGGTAATCCCAGTGATTAACTACATGAGTCCAAGGTGTGTATGGAAGGCCAAGACTGGATACCATCACATTAGGCTAAGATAGATTTATGTTTTCCTAGTCAATTAGACTTAGAGTTTTATTCAATCATGTTTACCTTTAGGAGCACTAAGAGCCTTACAACATCAACCAATCATATGCCTCACTAAGTGTTAAACCACACATTCAAACTTCACTAACTCGAAATGGGAATACATTGCTCTTAAACTTAACATCAAATAATAGCATAATTCCATGGTTCATCCATGGATTACGATCTAGTCATGCACAAATACTCATGACTCCTATGGTAGAGTGTTGGGATACCTCCACTACTTATCATTAGTGTCATTATCAGGAATGTGTCAATGTATGCTAAGAAATTAATCTCATAAACCACAAAGTACTTTCATACATCTTTAATCTATCTTAATAACAAACATACATAACTAAGTGTCAAACATGCAAGCTGGCTTCAACACTTAAAGAAAAATTCTCACTTGCCAAAGGGCTACAAAGGAGTAATGATAGAATATAGGATGATGATGATGACTGGAGTGCACCTATACAAACATGAATCTCATATGCTCACATTTATCCTTATTATCCTAATTTTACATTCATCTTTTATCAAGATGAGTAGCTAAGGTGGAGAGACTTATGGGAAAACATTGTTTTGCCTTTAGAATGTTTAGCACTAGCCATGCTTTATGTAGCCTTAAGGGGAATCAATCTAGGCCATGAAAAAGAGGGGTATCTTGTGATCAAACACATGAATAGACCATAACAATCCACAAAATCACAAGTATGAAGAGATGCTGCTATGGAGACAAAGCATGAAAATAATAAGGGAAAGAAAGTAAATCCTAATGTTGTCCTAGAGGAACTTGATGGCAATGCATTTTTAGTAGAAAAGCTCCACCATAACCATGAAGCTCATTCACAAACACCTATTATTTGTCTAGAAAAACCTATCAAAGTACAATTGCATTTAGTCCTTGTAGATACACCAAGAAGAAAGGTAGAGGACTCTAAACATAGGTAGGGCTCAAGACTATAGCTTCTACAAGATCACAAAGAGATGAAGTTAAGAGTCATAGAAGGAGAACTAGCTAGCATTATTCTCCAACTACTTCATCTTCCTCCTCACGATCATCAGTGGACTCTCATAGAAGGAAACAAAGGTTTAGAGATCACGATAGGAAGAGACATCAAGCTCATAATAGGCATGAGTATCATCAAAGAAATCTTGATGAATAAGATGATGAGTATGAACTACGAAGAGATAGGAATAGACATGAAGAAAGAGAGTGATATGAGTACCAAAGAAGACATACAACATATCATACAAATAAAATGACCATGAAGAGCCTTTTTTGGCCACTCACAACATGATCAACATTAGAGAAGTAGTGTATATTCCAACCAGGCATGTGAGGGACAATCACATTAAGTGATTCAATATGAATAATATATCTAAGTTTGAAGGTGGATATAATGTAGATCACTGAAATCACTTTCAAGTTTTTCATGATGTCTGTGCCCTTCAGAATATTGAAAGTGATTGGCAAAATTTCAAGCTATTTCCCTAGATGCTCATCAAGGAGGTAGAGAGCTGGTATAGATCATTGGAACTTGAATCAATCATAAGATGGAGTACCATGCTTGAACTCTTCAATGATAAATATCAAAATTATTCAAGGGTTTCCAATCTCAGAATACAAATGTAGGGATGGATGCAAGGAACACACAAATCCCTTGATGTGGCAATGGATAGATACTACTCTCCTTTGCATAGATGTCCAAGCCATGGATTTTCATAGAGAAAGTAGCTTAAGCACATTGTTGATGGGTTAAGAAATAAAACCAGAGAAACTCTTAGGTTCTATGCCCAAGAAAGATTATCAAAAATGACTATTGATCAAATTTAGAGGTTAATAGTCCAAGTGGTAAAGGAAGAAGGTGAGTTTAAAAAGAGAGAAGTGGCTAAGGAATATAATTGAGATCCATCTATTAGAAAATGAGATGTACAAATGTGTGAAAAGCAAGAGGAAGAAATGTTGAAATAGGTGATCTAGCAAAAAAATCTACTGATTAGAAAATCTATCAATGATATAGTGATTAAGGTAGAAAAGATGTGGGACTCAACAGATGAAAAGTTTACTATAGCTCTACAAATTATAGAAGAAAGAACTAAACATGTCTTCAATAAGGAAAAGGATAATAAAAATAAAAGAGACTATGGATGTGAAAAATACAAAAAAAGAAAAGAAAAAAGGGAAGAGTTGCTTTAGTAGAAGAATGTACTAATTCAAGCTCAAAATATGAGGAAGGATGCAAGATGTGCCAGTATGAACATCCTAAGGGATGTTTCTCTATGATGGTCCAATTGCAAGAGTTTGGAGCATATGTGCCCTACCCAAGATTCATCAAAAAGTAGATGCTAAGATGGCTACCTTACCCTCAAGGTAATTTTAGAAAGCCCTTTTAGCTAACTTACTACCTAAGTGGATCTTATCTTCAACCATAGGAGCAATACCAATAGCAGTGGAAACAACCATAAGCATGGGTAATACCACCACTAAAGCAACAGTATCCATATTGACAACTAGATCCTTATGGATATTATGTGTAGCATCCAATATCTCTAGAGAACAAAAAATTTTACACTTCTCAATATTATCCACCTGAGTATTATAGACCTATGAATCCAAGGATGGATTCCAATCCATATATACATTAACCATTAGCTAGTCCATTAAGTTAACTTTCCAATTCTCTACTGTTGGTACCATTTCTTGCAACACAAGGGGAGCTATCATCACAACCATAACAAAAGAATGTAATGAGGGTAGTGAACATGTAGGAGGAAGTAATTATGAATGAACCTCAATCTAGGAAACATCTATTCTTTTAAGTGATTCTAGAAAATGTTTGAAGGATGTAGACCACATCTACTTTAACTCCATCCACTCTTACTCCTCTAAGAAACAATAAGCTTCCATCTTCTTTTAATGCAAACCTAATAATTTTCATGCTCACTTAGGCTATTACACACTATATAAAGGCAAGAGCACTTCCCTAGAAAAGAATAGATCTAGGAAGTTCCTTGGTGTGCCTCCAAATAGTAGGTCATAAACTATGCAAGGCTCTACTTGATTCTAGGTTAGGGATAAACTTGATATCATAAGACATGTACAACACATGGAATTTTTCACCATTAAAGAAAAGTAACATTTAGCTAGAGCTTACAAACCAGTCAATCATGATTTCACTAGGATAGGTAGATGAAGTCATCACTACCACTAGTGGCTAGTTCTATCTTGTTGATTTCTTAGTCATTCGGGTGAAGAAAAACAAGGGAGAGTTCCCTATTATCATGGAAAGCTCTTGGCTTAGCACTGTGACTGCTAAGCCAAGAGCTTGGAATCATAGACTTGTCCTTGGAAATTTCAAAGGAGGATGAAGCTAAAATCATTAAATGATGTAGAGTTTCATGTATCACATATAGCGATAACAAGTACAATTACATGCAGAAAATATGGGCCACTAGAAAAGAGAGCAACAAAAGATGCCAATGATGTGTGGAAGAAATGTCTATGCTGAGATGTTTGTATGTGGTAGCCACTAAATAAGAAGCCACCCAGTGGCTAGTTACTAATGAAGAAATAGAATAAAAAATATACATGGAACCAAAAACTCATAATATAAGCACCTCTATGGAAGAAACAGATAAGATAGAGTGATTAAGAAGAAGGCACCCCTATATACATTTAGGTTAAGAGGAAGAAATTAAATTGGGACAAATTGAGATTCTAGATAAGTTTGAACTAGAACCATTGGAGTTAAAGGCCCTACCAACAACACTAGAATATGCCTTTCTAAATAATAAGAAGCTGATAATCATTAATGCCAACTTGGATAAAGATCAAAAAAAGAAATTATTGGAAGTGATCAATAAATGACCAACAACGTTTGCATGATCTTATGATGAAATAACTAGCATTAATATATGCATTTTCCAACATCAAATATACATAGATCGAGTTGTTAAGCCATGATGTGAACCACAAAGAAGATTGAATCCTAAGCTTAAAGAGGTAGTCAAGTAGGAATTGGAAAAATTATTGAAAGTAGGATTCATCTCCCTGATTGCAAATAGAGAATGGATTAGTCCTTTTGTTATTATTCCAAAGAAGGATGACAAGTGGAGAGTGTGTATTGATTTCTGATTGTTTAACTCGACAACATTCAAAGATCAATTTCCTTTGCTATTTGTTGATCAAGTCTTGGATACCATCATAGGACATTAGTACTATAGATTTCTAGATGGATATAGTGTATATAACTAGATTTTCATTGCACTAGAAGACCAAGAAAAGGCAACATTCACTAGTCCATGGGGAATGTTTGCCTACAAGTAAATACCTTTCAATATTTGCAATGCACTTGCTATCTTTCAATGACTAGTACTTAGCATCTTCCAAAAGCAAATAGGTAATGGCATGGAGGTATTTATGGATGATTTTTCAACCTATGGGCTAGACTTCAAACTAGCATTAGACTAGTTAGAGCAAGTATTGAAAAGATATGCAGAGATTAAATTGAAGCCTAATTGGCAAAAAAACCATCTAATGGTCCAAGATGGAATCATTCTAGGACATAACGTTTCATAGAATACAATTGAGGTAATATAACATCACCCAAAGGTTAAAAACTATCAAAGATGTTAGATCATTTCTAGACCACATGAGATATTATAGAAGGTCTATAGAAAATTTCTCAAAAATAGAAAAATTATTGGTAGAGCTAACCAAGAAGGATGCGTCATTTTAGTGGAAAAAATCATGTGAGAAGGAATTTGAGACTCTAAAATAGAAGTTAATTGAAACACCAACTCTCCAAGCTATGAATTGATATAAGCCTTTTTACATTATGACATATGCTTCAAATTATGCATCAGGTGTGATACTAACACAGCTGGATAATCAAAAAAGGCCATATNCCCTAGATAGAGGAAGAAAAGCTTCAGGTACTTCTTAATAGATATCAATTTCAAAAAACTAATGACAAAGGAAAGAAGTGAATGGAAGAGCCTCAACCACTAGGAACATAAGGCTACATTGAGCTACTTTAGTTTAGTTTTTATTTGTTTTATTTTGGCATGTTACTATGTCATTTTGTAAACTTACCAATGCGGCATTCATAGAGTCATGTATATAGATAGTCATGTTAAGTCAATTCTACCTTCTAATTTTGTAAGAAACTCTATCCTCATTTTGTTTTAATTCAAAGATGAGTTTCCAGTTAGTTGTGGGGCTATGATAAAATAAAATTTTTTATCACTGTGATATTGTAAGTACAATATTGTAGCTACAATTTCATAGCACATCCTATATCATCATTAATGCAATGTCTCAAGATCTACATAGCCCTATAATTACTAACACTTGGGCACACAATCAACAAATTTCCATTCCAGCCCTTAGTAAAACTCTTGCAATTTTGTTTTGTAGTGTTAGCAATAGAGTGAATGCCCATAGTGTGATGTTGAGCAATTTTTTGATGTCTTTATTCAAGTGAATTGTACTTGGACATAGTCCATGATCGAAAATAAAGATCAAGATTACTTTTCATCATTACAACATCCACTTAATTTTCTATTTGTTTACTTCTAATAATTTTCTTGCTTTTCTAGTTAATCATTTACATTTCAGGTACTCTAAGTGTATATGTTATTAGTAAGTGGAATGGATACAACTAGTTTTGAGTGCTAAGTGTAGTTATTTGTTAACCCATTAGTGGCCCTACTTGATTCACTTAGTAGTAATACCATTTGGTAATCCAAGTGATAACTACATGAGGCCAAGGCATGTATGGTAGGCCAGGACCGAATACCCATCACATTATGCTAAGCAAGATTTATGTTTTTCTAGTCAATTAGAATTAGAGTTTTATTCAATCATGTTAACCTTTAGGAGCACTAAGAGCCTTACAACATCAAACAATCATATGCTTCACTAAGAGTTAAAAAATACACTTGAACTTCACTAACTCAAAGTGGGAAGACAACGATCCCAAACTTAACATTAAATACTAGCATAATTACATTGTCCATCTACATATTACAATCTAGTCATGTGAAAATACTCGTGAATTATCTAGTAGAATGTTGGGATACCTCCATCGCTCATGACACCTTAAAGAAAGAGTTGTTATAATTAGTATGTTATGTATGAAATTTTTTCACTTTCACTTTATATAAATAATGTTTAATACCTTCATGTCATATAGTGGAGGAAGAAAAAAATAGAATTTAAAAAAAATATTAAAAATTAATGGCCAAATGTACTTATTAATGTTCCAAATTATTGATTTTTCCTTTCTATTTTATTTAGTATTTCTAGTAGGGAATGTTTCTTTGTTATCCCATAGCATGGCTCCATTGTTTTTCATAAATATAAAGGTCATATGATGATGTAATATTTTGGAATAATTTGTAATAAAGAAGTATAAATTTTATTATCCTACTCTCAATGTGTTCTACTCATACCACAATTCTTACACATGCCATCATTAACATTCCATTATCACTATTCTACTTACTTTATCTCTACTGAAGCTCTATAGTCATCTCTCAAACATATGCAAAAGATCATTAATTATCAAAAATGTTTGTATTACAAAAATAAATTACTCACATATAAGTGAGATTTAACAATCAAATATAATTTGAAGAGTAATGAGCTGTGATATCAAGGCTAGGATATTAAGTCCACGATATCAGGTCCATGATATTGGATCCTGCCAAGTGATATTAAACATCTGATATTGGGACCTATCTCATTGCATATAAATAAGAGGCAGGTGCACTTGGTTTGGTAATTAGTTCTTAGTTCCTTACCTGAGATCTTGTAGTTTCTCCCTCTCAGAGTTAGAATTATTTCTAAGTGCTCGTAGTAGGAGTCATAAAGCGAACAGATCTTTATTCAAGAATTGTGTACCTGAGCACACCTTGTGTCTAGAAATAAAGACAAACTTTGTGATAAACCTTGTAGCATTCAGAATAGCTTATCTCTCACTCTTAATGCTATTTATAGTTCTTTAATGCTTTCATTAGTTAATTAATGTTGCATTTATTGATTCATTAATTTTCATAAGTAAGCACACTCAGCATGATCACTTTGAGTATGTTTGGAACACTTGGTAACCTAGTAACGATTAGTGTTTGGTAATCCTAGTAGTGTTGCATTGGTTTAAGATGTGTATGGAAAGTGGGAGCAGATGCTAGTGTTAGAACTAGTTAGGACCTAGTTGATTAGTTAATATAAATTAGTTATTCAATTAATTCACTTATTTCCTCTTTAGAACTAGGACATAAAACATAAAAATAATAAAAATCATATACCTCAAGTTTACTTAACCATACAATCGTGCCATATGAGTAAGCTTGGGAAGACAATGATCGCCTAACCCATCCTTGTTCTATGAAGGTGCATAAGCACTTAGTCCTTGGAGTTCAACCGGATCACGTGTAATGCTCATTTTCATATAGTTGAGCGTAGGGGTACCTCACCTCATCACTCAATTACACCATAATTGAAGTTAATGGTTGTGGTGTTTGCACTAGAAAAATTTAGGCATTATGTGTTGGGCTATAAGATATTTGTACATACGGATCATAGTGAAATTTGGTTCCTAATGAATAAACCAATGGTAAGCCCTCACATCATACGATGGCTCATGATCTTATAAGAGTTCCATCTTACAATGATCGATCATAAAGGCACTAAAAATATTATTGTTAATCATTTATCTCAATTGCGATGGGACAACAAAGAGGTTGAATATCCAATTTCTGACCATTTCCCTGATGAACTCCTCTTTGTAGGTGTGATAAACAATCACTTACCCACTAATACAAATTGGTATAGTAGCATTCTCACCTATCTTCTTACACAAGAAATAACACAAGGGTTTGACGTTAAAAAGAAATAATAGTTTCTTCACCGAGCCAAATATTTCATGGGAATCAATGGACACCTTTATAAGGTATGTCCCGATGGCTTGGTTCGATAGTGTGTTCCTGATGTAGATCAATTGCAAGTTCTCCAAGACACTCATGAGGGCCCTTGTGAGGGTCATTATGCAGGGAGAAGAATAGCCACAAAAATATTTCTTGTAGGATATTATTGGCCTACATTGTTCTGGGACGCTCATCATTTCATCCAATCTTGTGAGCACTGCCAACGTGATGGGGGAATGACTGCTAGAATGGAGGTTCTGCAATAATGGATTCAATCTTTAGAACCCTTCAACATATGGGGAATTGATTTTATGGGGCCTATTACACCGATGTCCAATGGAAAAGCCTACATTATTGTTGTTATTGACTATTTTACAAAGTGGGCAAAAGTAGCTACTGTTACGGACTGTACATCATCTACCACTACATGATTTTTTCAACAACAAATTACAAATAGGTTTGGCATGCCTTGTGCACTTATTTTTGACAATGGTACACATTTTATAGGTTCGACTTTTTGAAAGTTAATGCAATTCTTAGGAGTTGAGCACAAACTGACTACACCATATCATCCTCAAGTGAATGGTCAAGCTGAGGTGACCAATAGGGAGATCAAAAAAATATTGACTTGAACCATTAGCAAGTATAGGTGAGACTAGAGCACCAAACTAAATGATGCTCTATGGGCATACCACTTCACATGGAAACTTCCTATAGGCTACTCTCCCTATGAGTTAGTGTATGGTAAACTTTTGACACTTCCTATTCAAGTAGATCTTCATACACTATCCACAACATGTGACCTTAACCTTGACCTGAATCTAGCACAAAAAAATGATTAATGAACCTTAACTTGCTATATGAAAACCTATTAGCCACCCTATCATCTAATGAACTACACAAGGACTTTAAAAAACAACGTCATGACCTAAGGATTAGAAAAGTCAAATACCAACCAGGAGATAAGGTTCTTTATTGGAATCCCACACATGTACCACAATGAACTAAATTTCAAATGCTATGGGAAGGACCTTATATCATTCATGAAACTTTTTCTTTAGGTGCCATGATGATCTAAAAACCTGAAAGCCCAAAAAATAAGTTATTGGTCAACATACAACAAAAAAACCCTTCCATGAGCCTAAAATAGCCAGTACTAATACTACCTCTGTTGATGGAAAACCTTGCTCATTATTTCAGATCTCCTCCTTCCAATTCAGTCATGGGAAATATGGCCACCAATGCTAACCATTCTAATCCCTTAGTTCCTTTTCCTTTTTTGTTTTACACATTGTTCATCTTTACTTATTTTTTTATATAATTTTTAACATTTTTACTATTTCTTTATTTGATTTATTCTTATTCATCACATAATAAGTTCTCACAATGATGGGTTGTATTATAACAAGTGTTGATTGCTAATGTTTGGTTTTTACCTTTGACTTTCAATGTTGATGCTAAGATATGGTTTCTTTTGATAAAACAGGCAATGAGTCCACGTCACCCAATTATCCATGCAACTTTATGATCTCCCTTGTTTTGGAAATGTACTATCCCTTTGTAAGAAAAATTATTAATGAATTGGTACCTTAGTACTCTTCGAACCAAGGAAAGATTCAAATGGATGGAAAAGGGTGTAACCTCAAGGGGATTTGATGCATGTGTGCTACCTATTCTCTTGGGTACTTGGATTTTTTTCATAGGTTTTCCGCCATCCCACTCTTGATCAAATATCAGGGAGTTGACTAAATCAAATAAGTCTTTTCATGGTGTGGTTCTCACATTTATATATATATATATAAAGACTAGTGAGAATTCAAAGCACGCCCTTTAGACATAATATAGAAATATGGGCTAGAAGCATTGGTTATGGCACTGGAAAGACATGTTACCCATGCTTGAACATTTCCTCTAACTAAGGCCCTTTCTCACTTCTTGATTTTTCTCTTGTTGGGATGGTGGTGGCTCTGTGGATGCATTCTTGTTACTTAAGGAGGATGGGTTGGTCAAGTGTGTTAATGCAAGGTCACTGGATGTGGATAGTTGGATCAGGATTTCGATAGAATTTTATTAAGTCACCTTAACCAGGTATTACACATGGGACTTTAAACAACCTAAATTTTTGGGATTCCATTCCATTCTCTCCTTTCTTTCCATATTTCTTTTCACATTCCACATCATTGCCAATTTTATGATGAGTCTATATCTTGGTTGATGCATTGTTAGTCTTTGGTAAAACTCTTGTGGGTACGTTCTTAACCTTTGTTTACTTATGTCATTCTAAGAGCCCACGAACTCTTTGGTTTGTAGGTTTGTCAAGGCATTCAGGGCATGAGCTTGCTTTGGGGAGGATCCACTGGCATACCTTTTTGGTGCAATCTTTAAGCTCATTCCCTTCAACATTTCTCACAATCAACTATTTCTCATTCACCCTATCAATGACAATCATTTTTTATTTTTTTTTATTAGCTTCACCATTGTTATTTCTCTTATCCTTCTTTTTCATTAAAGTTTTCCACCCTATTGCTACTAGAGGTTTACTCTTAGTCATGGGGGCCCTGTCACAAATTTTTTCATTCCATAATTATCTTACCCCTACACCTTGGGTAGTTATCAATCATAAACCTCTAACCCAGTATCTACCATACCCAAAAACTAGCCAATGTACTTTATATCAAGGCAAGGTATCAGCTACATTATGTTTTATCTACCCTTGCTAATCCATGAGTGTGTTGTGTGTGTAGATGACAATTACATGAACAATGGACTGGGATAAGAGGGAGCACTCAAGATGGACTAGAGCTTGAGCATTTACACAAGGAATAAGTTTGGACATGTGGCTATGGATGAACAATGGTGTGCATAGTTTCAACATCAGCAACAATGTGCCTCATTCTGTCTCTCTCTCTCTCTCTCTCTCTCTCTCTCTCTTCAAGTTGTCGAATGAGGATCTGGATGTCATCTATGTATAGTGTTCACAACAATGGGCATGAACACCAATGCTGTAATATATTTGCTGATCCGTTCCCTGAGCACTTTGAGTCTGTCATCCCATGTCATCGTCAGTTATCATTTAGTCAATAATCCCATATCTTCCCAATATTTTGTAAGGAACTTGAGGACAAGTTTTCATTTTGTCGTGGGGTTATGATGAGCCATGATATCAAGGCTATGATATCATGTTCGTGATATCGGATCTTGCCAAGTGATATTGGACATCCAATATTAGGACCTATCTCGTTGCCTATAAATAAGAGGTGGGCACACTTGGTTTAGCAGTTAGTTCTTAGTCCCTTACTCGAAATCTTGTAGTTTCTCCCTCTTAGAGTTAGAATTATTTCTAAGTGCCCGCAGTAGGAGTCATAAAGTGAATGGATCTTTATTCAAGCATTGTGTACTTGAGCACACCTTGTGTCCAAAAATAAATGCAAATTTTGTGATAAACCTTGCAGCATTCAGAATAGCTTATCTCTCACCCTTAATGCTATTTATAGTTCTTTAATGATTTCATTAGTTAATTAATGTTTTTTTATTAATTCATTAATTTTCACAAGTAAGCACACTCAGTACGAACACTTGGAACATGCATGGAACACTTGGTAACCTAGTAATGATTAGGGTTTGGTAATCTTGGTAGTGTTGCATTAGTTCAGGATGTGTATGGAAAGTGGGAACAAATGCTGGTGTTAGGATTAGTTAGGACCTAGCTGATTAGCTAATTTAAATTAGTTATTCAATTAATTCACTTCTTCCCTCTTTAGCACCAGGAGATAAAACATAAAAAGCATAAAAAACATATATCTCAAGTTTACTTAACCATACAATCGTGCCATACGAGTAATTTTGGGAAGACAATGATCACCTAACCCATCCTTGTACTATGAAGGCGCATAAGCACTTAGTCCTTGGAGTTTGATTAGATCACGTGTAACACTCGTATTCGTATGGTTGAGTGTAGGGGTACCTCACCGCTCATCAAAGAGTTACTTTTACTTTAGACCTTACTCCAATAAGTATGATCATTTCTTCTCAAATTCTAAAGTTCCAAATTATTGGTCTCATCAAGGTAAATATATACATATAAAATTCATCAAATTTTTTGCTTACAATATTTTGAAATTCTTATTTTGTAGATTCATCACAACTTAATATTAGATCATGGTATTGTAAAAAAATAGACCATGATTTTATCACAACTCATGGTATTTCAACAATTAATATTTAATTAAATACAAATTATGGTTACATTGTAGTTGCACTAAATCCTCAACCATGACTTTTGGTTGCCCCATTGTGAACACTTCCAATAAGACTAGCTTACCAAGACTCATGGTACAATTGTGATATTATTCATAACCCTAAAATGTCTAGGTTTTCATAGATTATTATGACTCATGGTGTTCACATGGTCCACTTATGGTATCATTAGTTTTATTTTTATCTTTATTTCTAGAGACCATGACTCATGGTTTACTTGTGATTCTCTTGTAACCAAAGATCATGACTTGTGTAGTAATACAAAAACTCTTGATAAATAGATTTTCAACAAAATTAATCAATTCTAATTGGACTTCTAATGGAACAAACATCATGGTTACATATGCAATATTGTTAAGCCATGTCCTTTCCATGATGATAAGAAATTCGCCTTTGTTGTTGCTCACCTAGATTACTAATAAATTTGTTAGGTAAGACCACCTATTATTGATGGTTACCACATCATCAACCTATTTAAGAGAAATATTTATGGATTTATAAGCTCTAACTAAATGTTTCTTTCTAGCATCATGGGTAGGTTCTAGGCTTTGTATATTTCTTGAGAGATGAGATTTATGACTAAACCTAAGTTTAGAAGAGCTTTGCATTATGCATTTCCAAAAATATATAAACATATTAAAGAACTTCCTAGATCAAGTTTTTCATGCATAAAGCTCCTAATTTTATCTAATCATTCACAACATGTGTGGGCATAAAAGTTTAAATGTTTTTCTTATGAATGATTATGACTATTGGCTCATGTGTGAGAATGGAAGATGTGGAAGTTATGAAGAAAGAAGTTACATCATGTGGATCCTATAATAGACTTGGTGGACTGGTAGATCTACTAGCTCCTTTTTTAGGCATGGAAACTACCCTAAGGAAGTGGAACTTCCTAGGCTTATGATATGAGCTACTAGCACTATCATCCCACTAGGTGGGGACAACGTGCATGATATTCTTTTTTTGAGGCTAATGTGGCAACTCCCCTTGCATTAGTGGACATAGAATAGGTGAAAGAGTTATCTAAGAGTACTAAGGAGGATGTGATGTGATAAAAGGCCTATGAAGGTGACTCCAAGTGAAGTATTATTGGACAAGGATATTTTAAAGGGTAAAAGTAATGACAAGAGGCATGTGTTGTAGGATCATTTAGAGAAATATACTATTGGACATAATACCCATATGGATCTAGTTGGTAATAAGGATACTACTACCTAGGTGGTAGCATCCTCCATGATAGTGTATTTTTCCACTATTACTAAGAGTACTCTTGAGGTTAGGGAGGAGTCCCACTTAGTATTTTTCATTGTAAAACCTCTAGTAAATACCTTGTAGGTAAGGTAATCTTGTGAATGTTTACTTTATTTTAAACTTGTGATTGAAAGCATAAGCCCCATATTCTTGGAGATGTAGCATGACTAGGTAGTAATCCTTTGGATGTTTGTACTAAAAAATGCTATAGCCATTATCTTTGTAAAATTTGAATCTTTAACCTCCTATGCCACTACACCTTTCTCTTTATATTATTAAGTTTTCCCTTTTGTTTCTTTATCTTTTATCTTTTTCTTTTCTTGATCTCCCATGCCTCTAGCTTATTCTTCTTGATTTCCCATGATGAAACACCATATGTTAGTTAAATTCATCAATGCATCTCCATCGATGGAGCCTCATCAATGCATGTTAGCTACATCAATGCATATGCATAGATGCATCCTATTTAATGCATCTTAGATGCAAGCATCCACTACATATTTATGACCATTCAATTAGTAGTGTAGCTAGACTCTTGTATTTTTCTCCCATAATCTTAGCAAGTAATCAATAAGTGCTTGTAGTGTGGATTTCAATTAGTTGTATGACATCTTATTCAAGTGGAATTGTACCTAAACACATTCCATGAATGGCAATAACATTGAGATTGATTGATATTCATTAGAGCACTTTGATGTAGAATAGATTTACTTATAATGAAATTTAATTTTGATGTACTTAGTCAATATTTACATTCTCATGCATATTTATCAATTAGTGGAATGAGCATAACCAGTTTTGAGCATAAACACATATTCTCTTGGTAATTCCAGTAGTGTTATTGCTTACTTCACCTAGTAGCATAGCACTTGATAATCCCAATAGTGGGTATGTGACTTTAGAATGTGTACAAAAAGATAGGAATGGATACTCATAGCCCTTAGGATAGTTGAGGGGTTATCTTGTTTTTATTAATTAGATTAAATAATTAATTTTCATATTATTGATTAATTTAATTCAGGACCCCAACAACATCATAATCATATTCCTCACTTTGGACTAAACCATGTGTGACAAAGCTACCACTAGTCCAAGTGGGAAGACAAAAACCTGCAATCAATGCTTAACAATCTAGATATCACACTAGTCCCATCCATGGAATTCAACCAAATTGCATTTGCACACTTGTGATTTGTATGGTTGATTGTAGGAAATACCCATTGCTCATCATTAGCATCATTGCTAGGGATGGTGTTATTAATCTAGATTAGTTATATTATAAATGATCACTATTAAAGGATTAATGATTTATCTTTTCAAAAATATTAATATTTTAAGTCCCACATCTTATTAATTGAAAAAATGTCTCCTTCACATAAGGTCAATAATCAATCACATGATGAGAACACTAGTAGGAGAAATGATAGGATCTACACTAAAGAGAATTGGAGTAAAGCACGGTGAGTAGGGATCTCATATGCTCATTTAGATCCTTACTACATTCATAGACTATGTTCAACTGATGCAAATAATCCTAGAGGGGATGGAACAAGTCCTAGAACAAGGATGTAATTAAGGCCTAGGACCTTCTCCAAACCTAAAAGAGATAAATTAAGAGACCATAGGGGAAGATCTAGGAGTCATGGTGATTCTTCAAATTCACCATCTTTCTCTTCATCTTCAATGTCTAGTTCTAACAAAGATGAATGTAGGTATAGAGATAGAGATACACTAAGTGATCAGGATGAAGATAGAAATAGAGATCATTGATAAGATGAAAGACATCAAAGTAAGAATAGATGAGAACATCGTAATCAAAAAAATAGAAATTAATATTATCACCATGACATATTTGATGATGATGAACCCTTGTTCACTACTAAGAGCATGATACAAATTAGGAAGGTAGTTCAAATACCTTATAGGCATAAAAAGGCAAGATGCATCAAAAGACTTGATATGAATAACATTCTTAAATTTAAGGAAGGCTATAATTTTGATCCAAAACATTATTTACAAGACTTCCATGATGCCCACACCTTACAAAACATTGAAAGTAAATGGAACAAGCTAAGGCTCTTTCCTAGGACACTAATAGAAGAAGCTGAAACTTGGTATATATCATTGGAACTAGATTCAAGCCATCGATGGTCCACAATGCTTGAGCTCTTCAATAAAAATTACCAATCCTATTCAAGAATGTCCAATATAAGAAAAAAAATCCATGAATGGAAACAAGAAAACCATAAACACCTTGATGTAGCCTTGGGTAGATACTATTCTCTACTACATATATTCCTAGGCCATGGATTTTCTCAAGGAGAGCAACTTCGTCACATCATAGATGGACTTCATATTAAAGTAATGGAGACTCATGGGATCTATTCCCAAGGAAGATTATTAGAATTGAGAGTCCATTAGATACAAAGGATAATTGAACATGTATCAAAAGATGAATGAAAGCTATGCAAAAGGGAAAGTGTAGAGGAATATAATTGGGATCCAACTTTTCATAAAAGGGATATTCAAATTTATGATTAAGAAAAGAGGTAGCCCTTGATGAGTTAATTTTACACAAAACCTTGACAATACAAAATTCTATCACTAAGATCTAAGAAATGATAAATAAGGTGTGCGAGTTGATGAATAAAAAGGTTACCAAAAACATGAAAATCGTAGAGGAGAAGGTAAAGCAAATATGATCAGGTAATCAACATAAGGAGAGAAAAAAGAACAAGAAAATAGGTAAGGAAACTTATAAGAAAAAAGGAAAAATAGTTGTAGTAGAAGAGGTTTTAGACTTAGATTTAGAGGAGAAAGATGTTTGTGACATTTGTCAATATGAACATTAAAAAGGCTATTGCCAAGTTATGTTACATCTATAAGAGTCTAAGGCTTTTGCTTTGAATCCAAAGTTCTTGGAAAAGAAAATGTCTAAGAGATTGCCCTATCCACAAGGCAATTATAGATAGTTCTACAAACAATAGTACTATCCTAGTATGTCTTCTTATTAACCTCAAAGATGCTATCAACGCTAGTGGCAAAACTCAAAGTTGTGGGGGATGCCATCAATAAACCACCAATACCCTTATTGCCAACCAAAACCTTATGGATTCTATGTTTAACAACTTGTTTTTTCAAATGATTCTACTTCCTCTACTTGAAATCACTACTACTACTCTTTTGAATATCATCAATCTACAACATCTCCTATGAGATCACCATTCCATGCCTCTCATTATCCATCACATTCTTAATACTCTCATACGTCCCTCCAACTTATGTCACCACCAACAACATAGGAAGGATTGATACCATAACCTCAATAGAAAAGTATAATTTTTCCTATTTACATACAAAGGGATAATAATGTTAGTAGATCTTAGAAAAATTCTTAGAAATTTCCTTTATTTAGGACAGCTCCCACTAATGTGAATCAAATAAGTAGATGTACTAGCTCATCAAAACTAGTACAAGTACAATATGGTACAAACCCCTTCCTTACAAAAATAATGTCTCCTAATCCTACACAAAAGAAAAAAACCATTACCACTCCAACATAAAACATAAAATATGAACCTATCATTATGAAGAGATAGAAAATTTTGTGCATTACTAATAATGATAAAGGATGTAGTTGTGGGCTAAAAGTTCAAAGTGATAACACAATCCCTATATCAACCAACAACAAAATTGAAGCATAAGTAGGTGTGTAAACCTATGTCTACACAGTAGCCACTAAACCAAAAGACACCCAATGGTTAGAAAATGAAAATACTAAACTATTCAAAGGATGCATGGAAATATCCAACCCTCTTATTAATTCTAATTCTAAGAAAATAAAGCAAACATAGAAGTTAAAAAAGGACATCTTACACTTTGAATCTACACTAGAAGAAATTATTAAACATGGAGATCCAATAACCAGAATACAAAATCTAAAAGGAAACATATTTGGACCATCTAGAAAGATAACACCTTCTAGTCTAGCTAAATATATATCTCTAAATGATCAAAACCTAATTATCATGAATGTTAAATGTGCTAAAAAGATAAAACTTATATCATTAAAGATAATAAATGGGAAGCTTATGGTGTATAACCAAGGGAATGTGTGGTCCATTTTCCAAATGCTTGTCCATGAGTTTAGTCATGGGGGAGATGCCCCATCTTTAATCAAGAACTAATAAGTGTATTTTAACTTTTTGTATTACAATTTTTTATCATTTTCTATTTCTTCAAAATTTTTAATTCTTAATATTTTTTCTAATTCTTGTTATTATTTTCTTTTCTTTATAATTTTCTCTTTTCTTGAGTTATTTCCTTTAATTTTTATGAATGTTTACTATGTTTTTGTTAATAATATTTTCATTCATGATGTAGAAGTTAACATTATGTGTTAGGTCTTTGTTATAGGCTATCAAGATAATTGGGTAAATAATTATGTAATGTAGTGAGACCACATTATCCATCCCTTTAGTATCTCTAAATAAAAGGTATTTATCATGATAACATTATGGTTCTTCTCACTTGAAACTAAAATTAACTATTAATCATTGTGCCTTGAAGAAACAAGAAAAGACTAAGTGGAAATGGTAAAGGATATGACCTCAAGGGGATTTGTGGGTTCTCATATTGACTTTCTTCTTGTGGTATATCACTCCTCTAGGAGCATACCATCACTCCTAGTCATCAACCAAAAATAGAAAGCATGTCTTTGCATGATGTGATTTCCATGATATTCAAAAAGAAAACAAACCATACAAAAAAGAAAACGAGAAATAAGAAAAAAAACAACAAAAAATACCAAAAACAGAACAAAAACATAGGAATTCAAAGAATGCACCTTAGACACAATAATGGGATATAAGAATTGGTTATGGGACTAGTAAGACATGTTAATCTTGCCTAAAGGTACCCCTCTAACTAAGGCCCTTCCTTTCTTCTTCTATTTTCTTCTCTTTTTGAATTGATACTCATTCTCTATGGTTATTGTGAGCTCATAATGGTTGGTAAGAAGGGACACATCAATGGGAGGCCACTATTAATGGTATGAACTTGGTCTAGAACTTGGAAAAATAGGTATAATGGTCTTTTTTATCACAATTGACACAAGAACCTATTTCAAACATGGTCAAGTACCTTATATCTCAATCTATGTAATCCCTTCTCATCATATTATTCACCTTACTACTAAATGCATTTATGAGTCTAATGGTTTTATATAATATAGTGTAAAATCCTAATTAGGATAGTTGTGTGTAATTTGGAATAAATCCATGATCTAAATTTAACTTCTAAGATGCCCATGGACATTATAGAAGGGAATTATAGCAAGAGCTTGCTTTGGGGAGGACTCACTTGCATGAATTTTATTAATCATGGCTTTGAACCAAACCTCACAACTTTAAGAACATCATGGATAGCTTCTCTAAATTTATGAATAATTTTGACACTACTCATCGATTTCAATTAGTTTTCATACTTCTATATACTTTTATATTAAACTATCCTTTAGATTTAATATATCTTGGTCATCTTTTAAACTAGAACTTTGATTTTAGTTGTTCTAAAACTTATGAGCTTGCAGAGTTAAGCTCATTCATCATGGGAACTAAGGATGTAATTTTTGAAATTTTTCTAATACCCTATTTTTGAGCATTATGATAACTAATAGTAATAATAATCAAAATAACATGAACAACTTGACTATTTTAGTTACCTCATAGCCTTGGGAATAGTATTTTGTAATCACATGAAATCTAAATATTGATTTATTTCTAAGTTGTAGCTAACCAAGGATACAAAAAGGGTTAATCATCAAGGAAAAGATTACCAACACTAATGTTGATCCTTTGGTAATTGCAAATGATTCAAAAAGAAATGCCTAAGGGTAAAGGTCTCTTACAAGAAAGGAAAAGAGACCAAGAGGAGGACATGTCCATGGACAAGTAGCATATACAAGAATTAAGATTTAGAAATCACATGTTTTTTGGACCCATGGGATGATGAGAAGAAATTTTAGTCCATCCTTAAAGAGTGTTCTGCATAAAAGAGAAGCATCAACATAATAATCAATATTGGAAAAATTTCCACCTCTAGTGATAAAAAAAGATTCATCTTTGGTAGATCTTTTGAAGACCTTTGTAATTTTGTAAACTTCAATGTATGTCCAAATGTTTTGTCCTTTTGTAATACACCTACTTGAATAACATTTTATAATGTAGCACTCATGTTTTGTAATGATAGTAAATCTAATCTTGATCATCCCTCAATTTCTATAATGGAACTTCAACCATATATATATATATATCTATAACTTGAGGATGAGTTTTTAGTTAGCCATGGGGGTATAATGAAACACCATATGTCAATTAATCTCATCAATGCATCTTAGATGTGAGCACCCGCTACATATTTATGAACATTTGATTAGCAGTGTAGCTAGACTCTTGTAATTCTCTTCCCTAATCTTAGCAAATAGTTAGTGAGTGCCCGTAGTGTGGATTTGAATTACTTGTATGACATCTTATTCGAGTGGCATTGTACTTGGACACATTCCATGAATGACAATAAGATCAAGATTAATTTATATTCATTAAAGAATTTTGACTTATAAAAGATTCATTTTTAATGCAATTTACTTTTGATGTAGTTAGATAATATTTACATTTTCATGCATATTAATCAATTATTGGAATGAGTGTGACAAGTCTCAAGCATAAACATGTATTCTATTGGTAATCTAAGTAGTGTTATTACTTGGTTCACTTAGTAGCATAATACTTGGTAATCCTAGTAGTGGGTATGTGAGTTCAGGATGTGTATGGTAAATTGGAAATGAACACTCATTTCCATTATGATAGTTTAGGAATTATCTTCTTGCTATTAATTATATTAAATATTTAATTTTCACTCTATTGATTAATTTAGTTCAAGACCCCAACAACATCATAATAATATGTCTTACTTTAGACTAAACCATACATGACAAAGCTATTACTAGTCCAAGTGGGATGCCAACGACCTGTGATCAATGCTTAATAATCTAGATACCACAATAGTTCCGTCCACAAAATTCAACTAGATTACACATGCAAACTAGTGATTCTTATGGTTGGGTGTATAGGCTACCCACTACTTATCACCCCATAATTTTCAATGTGGATTAAAAAATTTCATTTAATAAAGCCTTCATTTTATTCATCTTTGTTGATATTTCAATGATGAAATTTTCCATTAGCAAAATTTTTCATAAAATAATCCCATGAAGTGGTGCCTCTTCTTTTTGGTAATCACAAATTTGAACTCTCTTCTTACAAAGGGATTGGTCTTGATTGTAGTCCTATATAATCTTCCTCTTTAATAATTCTTCTTCTTCTTTAGCCACTTGTTCAATGAACTTCTAAATTCGATGGATTCTAAGTTCTAATATCTTCTCTTAGGCATAGATCCCTACTATTCCTCTCATTTTATATCAAATTTCATCTATGATGTGATGCTTAGGCACATATGCAATAAGGAATAGTATATTCCTAGGGCTACATCAAGGGATTCATGATTCTCGTGCATGCAACATTGGATCATCTTTGTAACAACTTGTATTTTTGGGTACCCTTGGTATATATGATCTTTGTAGTATTTGTGATGCTTATGCTAGTGTGTACTTTATGCATGTTTTGGTTTGACATATTTTTATGATTTTTCCTGGAGGCTTTATGATGATGTTAGACTTTGAAATGTTTGGATGCATTAGTGATATTATGTATATTTATATTTAGATATTGAATTATTGATATATTTAATAACCATTGAAAGATGTGCACTAACCTTGTTGTTGTATGTTGTTGGATCTCATGTGTATTAGCTAGAATCATGACATGGTATGTGATCTATAGTTTATTTGTTTGTTTTTCCTAAAGCATATGTAATGATCCTTTGGTGATGTTGTGTGATATAAGTTTGTATTATATTGAGTTTAGATTAATTTTACTTTTATTATGAGAGGTTTTGAAATATTTTTGGTAATGTGGATTTTATTGTATTTATTATTTTAATTGTTTTGGCATGTGTATGTGAAGTACATGAGTGGGAAAGGAAGTTACATATGAGATGGATAAGATTTTTGATATTATTATTTTAGTTTTATGTTGGTTTGGGTAATTGGTGTTTTCTTCCATTCCATGATTTGTCTTAATCAATCTTCATTAGAACTTTCATGGTTCAGTTCTTCCCACTCTTTGATGATTTAGATCGATTATGATAATTGCTTGGATATTTGTTATTTTCTCTCCTTCTTTATAGTTTTCATTGTGTAGATTCAAAGGTGAGTTATCTTGTTTTCTTTTTCATTTATGATTATAGGTTTTTGTGCACATTCCTAATATGAATATTTTTTATTTTCCATATGCTATGATGTTGTTTGTGGGCTGATGGGTATTGCTTTGAATGCTTATAATGTTAAATCAGTAGATTTTGTGTCATGAATTTATGTTTCTAGCAATGTTATTTTGTTGTTTTTGAGCATGGGCTTTGTAAGAATTATTTGAATAGTTTTGTGGAATTTGGATTTCTCATTCATAAGCTTAGTTGTTGTAATTAAATGTTAGAATTTTTGTAATTCATGTGTGTATGTGATCTAGAATTTTTGAGAGAGATAAGTTTTTTTTTCATGTTGATCAATTTGGAGAATTGGAAATTTTCATTAATCTTGATATTTTGTTCAAATTCATTTTTCCCAAGCTATGATCTGGTCAAGATTAATGTAACTTCTAGTTTTTTTATCAGTCTTGTTGGAATTTCTCTTTCCATCATTTATATTGCAATCTTCACATTGGATTCATTTCTTTTTGTGTTAAGTTTTTCAACTTTGTATTTTGTTAATTCTAGTTTTCCTTATTAATTTAGATTTGTAATTTCTTTGTTCCTTGTTGATTCTTTTTCATGGGTTGTTGAGCTCTTACTTATGTTTTTCTAGCTCTGTTCCCCATCATCTTAGTGTTTTTTGGTTGATTTTCAAACTTTTGTTAATGTTTGAGACATCCTAGACCTCTACTAGATGTTCCTCACACTTGCAAGACATTCAATAATTTGTCTCATCCATGGCTAATGAAATACCACCAAGAAAATGCATGTTATAACCATTTGGCATTGTAATTTTCATCCTATGAAACTCAAGGCTAAAGTTTCATTGTGAAATGTGAAAATTGTAATCCATGAGATGCAATTTCACATACCTTAACTTTTAGGGCTAAAAAATGGCTCATAGGTGGTCATAGCCTTAATCCCCAAGTGAATAAAGTTATATTATATCTATATTTTGGCTTGGGGTGTCAAAAACTTCCTTTTGGACTATCAAAATTGGCATTTTCATGGGTTTTGTAAAGGGTATGACCTTTGCTATTCTAGAGTCACCTATACTCAACATTGGGAAGTTTAACTTCATCTATGCTTAGCATTTGGGGGTTTAGCTCTTGAAGCCTCATCATGGCTCCTACATCCTAGCATTGCCCATGCAACCTAGTATTGTTCTTGTAGCTTTAGTGTTTCTCCTGGAAGGTCAGCATGGTTGGAAGAAGCCAGCATGGATAAAATTTCTATTTATTATTTGTAGTAACTAGAATGGTTTTGGTAACTTTGGGGTATCAAAATTTATCATAAAAGAAAACCATGCTATATTTGGACACTTACTACACCTGCATGTGACATCAATATGTCAGCAATTAGAACAAAAATTTGCAGCCAAAATTATGCCCCTACAACCTATATAAATGAAGCTTGAGCACCATGAAGAGGTTCCACCATTTTTGGAATTCAAGAGCTTTGAGAACTTAGTGTAGGCACAAGGATTTTGGAGATTTTCCAACATGGAACCTACAACCATTTTGACCACTTTTCAACATTTGAGATTGTGTGAGATTTTGTGGCAATGCCAAGTAACTTGAGCATCAAGACTCCCAGCATGACTCTTCCTTGTGGCCCAAAACCCCTCACACATCTTAACCCCTATACCACCAATGTTGTAGATCTGGTGAAGGGACTAGTAAGGCATTGCAATTTCAAGAGTTTTGGAGCACCTAGATCGTGGAGCTAACTATGGTGCCCAAGACTACCAGTTTCAAAAGACTCCAAATGTCCACTGAAGTGGCCCATTTGCATCCCTAGGCATCATTTGTACACATTATGAACTTTCTTTATTTCATTATAATAAAGTTTACAGTTTCATTTGTTATGCAAGTTAGTGTAGATTTATTATTCTATGCATTATTTTATACTAGATCTACATCATTTTTCATTTCATTTACCTTTGTTTACACCCTAAGTCCCTAAGTGATCAACAAGACTATTCACGGTACATTGGATCCTTTTTCATGGAGGTCCTTGGGATTTTGGGTTAAAGCTATTTCACCTAGGATTTTTAGTTTTTCAGTGGCCAAATTTTCTAATCACTATAGTTTTCTAGTGTTGGAAGGAGGGAATGAACCTTCATGCAAGTTCTATGTCCAACTTTGTTTGCCATTTTGACAATAGTTTTTGCATCTTGAAACCTCTAAAAATTTGTACAAAATATCTCTAAACTTGAACAACATTTTTTCTGCAATAAAAACCAATGTTTCCACCCTTCTTCCTACCACCAAAACCTAGTGTGAAGGTTCCAGGTGATCTAGGCTTGGAAAAAAAATTTCATAGTAGTTGCTAAACATTGTAAGGCCAACATGGTTGCAAGTTCCACCTGACTTTGTGTGTTCCAAAGGCCAGTGTTGCTCTTGCACAACCATCCAAAACATTACCCCCTCTACTATGAAAATTTTCTTGCAACGCTAGTGTTGGTGTTCTACCAAAACCAAGAAAATATTTGAAAATAACAAAAATTTTCATCTTAACTTTTTACAATAATCATCAATCCTTGCAATGAGAGACACCCCTAATGCTATGTGAGGAGGTGTAAGATTATTTCTCTTACCCCCCTTCCATCTCTAGTATGGATACTACTGGCAAGCCCAGTGTGGTGGGTTTAACATAATATTATTATTATTTTTCTAAGTAAAAGATATACCCCTTTCATTGCAACTTGCACTATATTTTATAGTTGCAATACACAATAGTTTTCCAACCACACCCCCTTTTACATTTTAAAAATTCCACTTGGTGGATTTTTTATTTTATTAGTTAATTAAGCATTTTATTAGGCCAACTTTAATATTATCATCATGCCATTTAGCTAGTCAAATTTTTTGCCTTTTAACTTCACCGATGCAAAGTTTGATCAAGAGGCAATAAGGGTCTATGACACAAAAGACCCTATTGTGGCTAAGTGTAGGTAGTCACTTAGGTTGAAAGGGCAAGAATCAGGCTTTTTAGTGATAAATGAAGAATACTACAACTTCATTTGTGCAAAAATCCAAGCTGGCCTCCTTATTCCATGTATGGAGGCCAAAGCAAAAAAAGAGTACAAGTTGATTCATCAAGATGGAAAGGAGTACATACCCTCCTTCTATGATAAAATACCCTTGAATGACACTCATAGATACATCTTTTTTCAATTAGATCAGATGTATGAAGAGGATGAGAAGGTTAGTTCATATGAACAACATGAGGAAGAAGACAAGTTTGGGGCTAAGTTTGAACATGAGAATCTCACAAGGGGCTCTTCCAAAAATTGGCTCTTCAAGCTACAATGTCCACCTTAACCCCTCTTGCCTCTTCCACAAGGTAGATACCTTAGTCCTTGCCTCCTCCCTATTCAACCAGGTTTGCACTAGCACTTGTTATAGTATCATATCAAACATAATTGGTGTCACAAGAAATACCATTCCCCACCTCCATGCCTTTTTTCACACAACCACAGTCTACGTAGCCATCATCAGTGCTTGTAACTACCACTCGTTCCTTTTCCACATAGATGAAACCCATAGTAGGACCTCAAGTGACCCAAGGTTCACATGCCCCTTTTCTCCCTTTTGTGCCTCAAATACTAGCATATACCTCTTCTTTATTGTTTGGCCTACTCACAAAAATAATGAATCAACCTCTCCCTTTGATTCCACAACTTCTTGTGAGGCCACAGGCCTTCTAGCTCATACCTCAACCTTTTGTGCAAACTCCACAACCCACAAGGGCACCTTAGGGACTAGATTAAGCCTTCTAGATGATCCAGGACCTAATAGAAGAGTTATAGAGGCTCAAGGCTTCCATCTACTAAACCATTAAAATAATGAACTTCTACTAGGATGATCCTATCAGTCCTACAATTCAACAACTGACTCTTCCCACAGGTGTCCCCATACCTTAATTTACCAAGTATAATGTTGAGGGTGACCCTAACTCATACCTTATAACCTTCTGCTATTTGTGCTTGTTACTACCAACCTACCCACATATGATAACATAGATTTTCCTTATGTCTCTTATAGGAAAGGCCCTAGACTTGTATCATGCCTTCCCAAAAGCATCATATCCTTACTAGAGGATCTGATTTCATAGTTCATTAACCATTTCAAGTATAACTTGAAACCTAACACAACCCTTGACCAACTAATAAAGGTCAAGTAAGGACCTCTTGATTCAATTCAGAAGTTCATACAACAATGGAATGCTCTAGTTAACAAGATTCCAGAACTAATAGTCAAAACCCATCTTCTTGCTATATTCAAGGGGGTGGTTAATGAATTTATCATGTTAAAATTGTACTATTTAGATCCATGGTCACATAGTCAGGCCTTCTTCTAAACTAACAACCTAGAAGATGCTGAAAAGGCTAGCCATGACCCCACATATAGGGCATACAAGAACCAACATGCATAGAAGAATAAAGAGAGAGGGAGGCAAAACAATGTAGTGGTGGCTGCTATAGAAAGGAGAGTAAGACAACCACCAAGGGAGTAAGGATGAAATAACTTAAGGCCCCTACCAACAACCATCAACACTTAACATTTCAGGCCTCTACATTGACTATTGCAAGGTCTAACTTTGAATGAAAAGACTAGTCAGAGTACATTAGGTTATCTCTAAAATTGTCATAACTCATTTACCTATTGTTAAAGAGTGGAAAAGTCCATTATAAGCAAATTACAGAGGATGCTCGCAAAAGGCATGATAGATTATGCAAAATAGCCAAAGACCACACTCTTACAACCAATGATGATCCACAACACCTAGATACTTCAAAATTGATTATTTTTGGCACTACCATTATTTTCTTGGTCATGATACCAACTTTTTCCTAGTGCTAAAAGATGACCTACAAAAGATGATAGACAAGGATGCCCTGGTGCTTGATATCATAACCTAGTTAGGTCATAGAACTAGTTGACACATGCCTACAAGGACCCATTGAATAGCAAAAATAGCCCATATACCATAGTGGCATTCAATGTTAACAATGATTTGAGGCCTACAAGGGAACTATTTATGATTCAAGTACCTCCTTACAAAAAGGGTCCCTTTAACTTCTAGTAGTTCAAGAACCCCTTTTTCTTTGCGGATACCATCACCTACATCCCCCATATAGCCTTTTGTAATTAGAGTACCTCCTCCTATGTCCACTAAGTCCACCCTTACAACTAAACAACAACCTCCCATGGTATCCAATGAAATGACTTCTTCTTCTCAATCAACCAATGACAACAAAGAGTCCTTGAGCAAGCAACATAAGAAGCCCATGCAAAAGCCTAAAAATAAAGACAATAAGAAAGCCAGGACATGAAAGGAAGTGGGTCCACTAAAGCCCACTTCCATCTCATCCATGCCCATCAATTCTACTACCTAGTATGCTTCTACCAGTAAACCATAGAAGGACCCAAACCCCAAGGGAAAGGGAACAAGGCTAAGTAATAATAACTAAAACATGAAGTCCACATCTTGTGGTGCATGGAGGAAGTCATGAATAATAGGAATGGAAAACATGAAACCAACAACAAGGACTTCCTTAATGTGATGGAATAGGTCAAACAATCACTAAAACAAAAGAATACCTCTCTTAGCCCATATGACATTGTAATGACTTCTGTTGCACATCATGAGGTACTAGTTAAGATGTTAACCTCCATTTCTATTAGCAAAGATATCCTAGCTAGTGAGGAATCCATCCATGTAGTGATGGTATCATCTTCACCAAGGGAAGAAATGAAATTAACAACACTAGTGTTTTGTGATAGCGAAATCAAGACCAACCCCCAACATGGCAAGGTAACCAAGGCTTCCCTATTTATAATAATAAGGATATGATAATATAAAGTGCATACAGTGCATGTTGATAATGGAGTAGTAATGAATGTAATACCCTATACCATCATTAAGTGTTTATGCCTAATGGAATGTATGCAATCCATGTTAAATTCAGCTCTCAAATCCTTCAATGGATCACAGGTTGCTATCAAAGGCTCTATTTCTTTGAACTTTGTTATAAGGGAGTAATTCCCAATAACACCAAAATTCTTGGTTGTGGAGAAAACACTAGGATTCAATCTCATCCTGGGAAGGCCTTGGCTAGCTCAACTATGAGTGATTTCCTTACCCATCCACCAAGAAATTCACCTACCTTAAGAGGGAGGTGAAATAATCATTCATGGTGACAATGTGGCTCTCCTAGTAGTTAACAATGTTGACATAGAATAGGGGTCTGAAGTGGAGTTTTGGGAATAAAATCCCACTATTAATCACAAAGTTAAAAAATTGGACATGGTGGCAAAGGCCAAAACCAAAAATGATGGACATAGGGATACACTATGGAAATAACTCCCCTTCAACATCATTAGTAAAGAATATGGGGAATACAAGCTTGTGCAAAATAGACTGTATACATTTCCTAATCTATCAAAGATTATGAAAAATTTTCACAAATGATGTGTCCCCTTGTTTTGTTTTCCCTATGCATCTATAACCAAGTGGTCATTTTTACTTTTAGCCTCTTAGTCTAGTCTACATGTTGCCTATACACATTGTTTTGTTTCACCTTATGTTAAATTTCAATTTGCATGTAGCCTAAAGCTTACTCTTTTTTACATTTTTACTTTTAAGAACTTTTTCTTTTTAGAATGTTAAATATAAAAACATTATAAAAACATTAAAAATATAGAAATCCATAAAAATTTTAAAACAAAAAATCGATAAAAATTTATATTCCTTTGCAAAATCCTATGATCCAGTAAGGCCTAAAATTATCAATCTTACAGCTTGCCATGGCCTGCTATGGCCTTAAACTAGCAAATAATGCATGGCCTGCTATGGCCTTAAATTGGTAAAAAATGCATGGCTTGCCATAGCCTAAAACTAGCATAACTTCATAACCTATCTATAATTTAGTTTACAACCTTATTTCCTAGTCAATTTTACCTCTTTATTTCATTATAACCGTGTAAGTTATTAGCCAATGCAACCTCATACCATAATTGCAACATGAAACCATATAACATGCATAAAACTATAACACTAAAAAGAAATAACAAAAACTAAAAAAATATAAATAATAATAACTAAAATGTATAAAACATGATAACCATGCTCACATGGTGTGGAAAAAGTTTAAATAATACATCATGAAATAATAAATCCTCCAACAACTAAATCACTAGCTAACAATAGCCATAACAACATCAGGACCAATTTATCAACAAAAATAACTAAAATAGACAATGATGACAAGATGACTAGTGGTGCTAGGAGGCATTTGAAGGACGTTGAGGGTCACTTTCATCCTCACACTGGGGCTTCTTGTATTGCCTGGTTCCTATAGCATAATAACACAAGATTAATTAGTAATCAACACACTATAAAACTAACCTAATAACTTAAACAAAATAAAAAATGATAAAACTGTATAACAAAAAAACTTGAGGGGACTCTAGTATGATATACTTAGGGTTTTATTCACAATCCCTAAAGCCTCCTATGCATAGGCTTGCATTCACCATCCCTAAAGTCTCCTATGCATAGGCTTGCATAAGTTCTCGAGGGAGACCACTCTCAATGAGGGCGCTCCAGGGAGAATGCTCTCGATGAGGACGTCCTTAGGGAGACTGCTCTGAAGAAGGGTGTTCTTAGGGAGGGCACTCCTAGGAAAGGTGCTCTTCGAGACAACTCTCTCAAGGTGAAAACTCTCACGTGCGTAATGAAAGGTGCTCACATGGAGAATGCTCTAAATGAGAACACTCTCATGGAGACTACTCTAATAGAGGATGCCCTTAGGGAGAACCCTCTCAGCAAGAATGCTCTCAAGGATGGAACTCTTCGATAGAATGCTCTCAATGAGGGCACTCTAGGGAGAACGCTTATGATGAGGGCGCTCTCAAGAAGAATGCTCTTCATATGGCCGATCAAACGAAGACCACTCCCGATGAGGGCACTCTCAATGAGGATGCTCTCAAGGAGGCCGATCTCACCTAGAATGTTCTTAAGGAGGATGCTCTCAAAGAGGACGTCCCCAACAACACTGATCTCAAGGAGGATGTTCTAATGGAGGTAGCTCTCCAAGAGAACAATGTCAACAATGGAACTCTCACAGAGAACACTCTCACGTGCATAACGAAAATTCATCTCAAGGAGGTCACTCCAGGGAGACCACTCTCAATGAGGGCACTCTAGGGAGAACACTCCCGATCAAGGCATCCTGAAGGAGATTGCTCTCGATGAGGGTGCTCTCAACGAGGGCACTCCAGGGAGACCGCTTCAATGAGGGTGTCCTCAGGGAGACCGCTCTAAAGGAGGACGTTCTTAGGGAGGGTGCTCTTAGGAAGATCATTCCCGATGAGGGCGATATCAGGGAGACCACTGTCAAGGAGGGCATTCTCTAGGGAGACAGCTCTCAAAGAGAGTGCTCTTAATGAGGACATCCTCAGGGAGACCACTCTCAAGAAGGACATTCTCAGGAAGGGCACTCTTAGGGAAGGTGCTTTCCAAAACAACACTCTCAAGGTGAAAACTCTCACGTGTGTAATGCAAGGTGCTTACTTGAAGAACACTCTCATAGAGACTGCTCTAATGAAGGGTGCCCTCAGGGAGAACACTCTTGACAAGAACACTCTTAAGGATGGAACTCTTTGATAGAACGCTCTCAACGAGGGCACTCTAGGGAGAATGCTCGTGATGAGGGTGCTCTCAAGAAGAACGCTCTTCACATGACTGCTCAAACAAAGACTGCTCCCAATGAGGGCGCTCTCAATGAGGATGCTCTTGAGAAGGCCAATCTCACGTAGAATGCTCTTAAGGAGGATGCTCTTAAAGAGGGCATCCCCAGTGACACCGATCTCAAGGAGGGTGTTCTAATGGAGGTATCTCTCCAAGAGAACAATCTCAACATTGGGGCTCTCGCAGAGAACACTCTCACATGCATAACAAAATGTGATCTCAAGGAGGCTACTCCATGGAGAACGCTACCAATGAGGACACTCCAGGGAGACCAATCTCAACGAGGGTGCTCCAGGGAGAACGCTCACGATGAGAGCATCCTCAAGGAGACTACTATCAATGAGGGCACTCTAGGGAGAATGCTCCCGATGAAGGCATCCTCAAGGAGACTGCTCTCAAGAAAGGTGCTCTTAGGAAGACCGCTCTCAAGGAGACCGCTCCCGATAAGGGCAATCTCATGGAGACCACTCTCAAGGAGGGCGTTCTCCAGGGAGAACGCTCTCGATGAGGACGTCCTCAGGGAGACCGCTCTCAAGAAGGGCATTCTCAAGGAGGGCACTCTTAGGAAAGATACTCTCCAAACCAAGGCTTTCAATGTGAAACTCTCACGTGCATAACGCAAGATGCTCACATGGAGAACACTCTCAATGAGAATGCTCTCATGGAGACTGCTCTAATGGAGGATGCTCTCAAGGAGAATGCTCTTAGCAAGAATACTCTCAAGGATGACACTCTTTGACAGAATGCTCTCAACAAGGGCACTCCAGGGAGAACGCTTACGATGAGGGCACTCTCAAGAAGAATGCTCTTCAGATGGCCGCTCAAACGAAGGCTGCTCCCGATGAGGGCGCTCTAAATGAGGATGCTCTCGAGGAGGCTGATCTCACGTAGAATGCTCTTATGGAGGACGCTCTCAAAGAGGGCCTCCCTAGTGACACCAATCTCAAGGAGGGTGTTCTAATGGAGGTAGCTCTCCAAGAGAACAATCTCAACAATGGCGCTCTCGCAGAGAACACTCTCACATGCATAACGAAAAGTGATCTCAAGGAGGTCACTCCAAGGAGAATGCTCTCAACAAGGGCACTCCAAGGAGACCGCTTTCAACAAGGGTGCTCCTAAGAGGCCTTTTTCGATGAGAGAATCCTCAAGGAGACTACTCTCAAGGAGGGAATTCTCAAGGAGGGCACTCTTAGGAAGACCGCTCTCAAGGAGACTGCTCCCGATGAGGGCACTCTCAACGAGGGTGCTCTAGGGAGAACGCTCACGATGAGGGCATCCTCAGTGAGATCTCTCTCAAGGAGGGCATTCTCAGGGAGGGAACTCTTAGGAAGACTACTCTGAAGGAGACCACTCTTGATGAAGGCACTCTAGGGAGAACGCTCCCAACGAGGGCATCCTCTGGGAGACCACTCTCAAGGAGGGCATTCTTAGGGAGGGAACTCTTAGGAAGATCGCTCTCAAAGAGACCACTCCTGATGAGGGCACTCTCAACAAGTGCACTCTAGGAAAAATGCTCCTGATGAGGGCATCCTCAGGGAGATCACTCTCAAGGAGGGCATTCTCAAAGAGGGCACTCTTAGAAAGATCGCTCTCAAAGAGACCACTCCCAATGACGATGCTCTCAACGATGGCGCTCCAGGGAGAACGCTCTCGATGAGAGCATCCTTAGGGAGACCACTCTCAAGGATGGAATTCTCAAGGAGGGCACTCTTAGGAAGACCACTCTCAAGGAGACCACTCTAGATCAGGGTGCTCTTAATGAGACAGCTCTCAAGGAGGGCGTTCTCTAGGGAGATCGCTCTAAAGGACGACAATCTCTAGGGAGACCGTTCTCAATGAGGGTGCTCTAGGGAGAATGCTCCTGATGAGGGCATTCTCAGGGAGGACACTCTTAGGAAGTCTAGTCTCAAGGAGACTGCTCCTGATGAGGGTGCTCTTAGGGAGACCGCTCTCAATGAGGGCGCTCTTAGGGAGACCGCTCTCAATGAGGGTGCTCTAGGGAGACCGCTCTCAAAGAAGGTGTTCTCAAGGAGGGCACTCTTCGAAAGAATGCTCTCAATGTGAAAACTCTCATGTGTGTAATGCAAAGTGCTCACATGGATAACACTCTCATGGAGAATGCTGTCACGGAGGTCGCTTTAATGGAGGATGCTCTCAGGGAGAATTCTCTCAAGGAGGGCACTCTTCGACAAAATGCTCTCTAGCAGGGTACCTTCCCAGAGGGAGCTCTCAAAGAGGGCACTCTCAAGGAGAACACTTCCACATGCGTAGAGCAAGGCACTCTTAAGGAAGGCATTATCAAGGAGAACGCTCTTCGGATGGCTGCTCTAACGAAGGGCACTCTCACGGAGAACATGCTCGCAACGCTACAAGCCTTCTATCTCAAATCGTAAATGAGGACACCACCTTCTCCAAGGTTATCCTTCTTCACAAAAAAGATTATGAGTCACAGGAATGAACAATGAGGGCACAATATCATGGGTAGGGCAAGGCATCCCTGGGGGAGAAACCCACGTATCGTTCTATCACTACCACCGATTGTCAACTCTACCTCCCCCTATATATGTTGATTGGGCCAGTTTCAGCCATACCATCCTACATCCTTATAAATTTGATTAGGAAGGACGAGCTTAAGGAGAGCACTCCCAGGGAGAGTGCTCTCATGTGCATAGCGCAAGGTGCTCTCAGGGAGGGCGTTCTCAAGGAGAATGCTCTCCAAAGACCAGCTCTAACCAAGGGCGTTCTCAGGGAGGGCGCTCTTATGGAGAATGTTCTTAAGGAGGACCCTGTCAAGGAAGGCATCCTCAAGGAGACAGCTCCCAAGGAGGGCATTCTCAAGGAGGGCACTCTTAGGAAGACCACTCTCAAGGAGACCACTATCAAGAAGGGCATTCTCCAAGGAGACTGCTCTCAATGAGGGCACTCCAGGGAGAATGCTTCCAATGAGGGCATCCTTAGGGAAACTGCTCTCAAGGAGGGCATTCTCAAGTAGGGAATTCTTTGGAAGACCACTCTTAAGGACACCACTCCTGATGAGGGAGCTCTTAATGAGGGTGCTCTAGGGGAATGCTCCCGACGAGGGAGTCCTCAAGGGAGACTGCTCTTAAGGAGGGCGTTCTTAGCGAGGGCACTCTTAGGAAGATCGCTCTCTGAAAGAAAGCTCTCAAGGTGAAAACTCTCGACGATGGTGCTCCAGGGATAATGCTCCCAATGAAGGCATCCTCAAGGAGATCACTCTCAAGGAGGGCATTCTCAAGGAGTGCACTCTTACAAAGACTACTCTCAAGGAGACCACTCTCAATGAGGATGCTCTCAGGAAGACTGCTCTCAACGAGGGCACTCTAGGGAGAACACTCTCGATGAGGGCATCCTCAGGGAGGGCACTCTTAGGAAGGGCGCTCTTCAAAAGAACACTCTCAAGGTGAAAACTCTCATGTGCATAACGCAAGGTGCTCACATGGACAATGCTCTCATGGAGGCTGCTCTAATGGAGGATGCTCTCAGGGAGAACACTCTCAAGGAGGGCACTCTTCGACAAAATGCTCTCAACAAGGGTGCTCCAAGGAGAACGCTTCCGATCAGGGCATTATTAGAGAGACTACTCTCAAGGAGGATGTTCTTAAGGAGGGCACTCTTAGGAAGACCGCTCTCAAGGAGGGCATTCTCCAAGGAGATTTCTCTCAACGAGGGCACTCCAGGGAGAACGCTCTAGATGAGGGCATCCTTACTGAGATTTCTCTCAAAGAGGGCATTCTTAGGGAGGGCACTCTTAGGAAGACTGCTCCCAAGGAGACTACTCTCGATGAGGGTGCTCTCAACGAGGGAACTCCAGGGAGAACACTTCTGATGAGGGCATCCTTAAGGAGACCGCTCTTAGGAAGGGCATTCTTAGGGAGGGCACTCTTACGAAGACTGCTCTCAAGGAGACTGCTCCCCATGAGTGCACTCTCAGGGAGACCACTCTCAAGGAGGGTGTTCTCCAGGGAGACTACTCTCAATGAGGGCACTCCAGGGAGAATGCTACCGATGAGGATGACCTCATGGAGACTGCTCTCAAGGAGGACGTTCTCAAGGAGGGTGCTCTACAAAAGAATGCTCTAAAGGTGAAAACTCTCACTTGCGTAGCACAAGGTGCTCACATGGAGAATGCTTTCATGGAGAATGCTCTCATGGAGGCCGCTCTCATGGAGAACACTCTCATGGAGGCCACTCTAATGGAGGATGCTCTCTAATAGAATGCTCTCGGGGAGGGCATTCTCAAGGAGAACATTCACATAAGGGCGGAAGGCACTCTCAAGGAGAACGCTCTTGTGGAGGTTGCTTTGATGGAGGAAGCTCTCATGGAGAATGCTCTCAGGGAGGGCACTCTTCAACAGAATGCTCTCAACCAGGGTGTTATAGGGAGAACGCTCCCAGTGAGGGCCCTCTCAAGAAGAAAGCTCTTTAGAAGGCTACTCTAACGGAGGGGGCTCTCAATGAGAATGCTCTCAGGGAGGGTGCCCCTAGCAAGACCGATCTCAAGAAGGGAACACTCCAAGAGAATGCTCTCAACAAGTGTGCTCTTGAGGAGAACACTCTCACGTGTGCAATGCAAGGTGCTCTCAGGGAGGTCGCTCTAAGGGAGAGCGCTCTTGGGGAGGGAACATTTCAAAAGGAGCTCTCAACGAAGGCGCTCTCAAGGAGAAAAATCTCACGTGCGTAGCGCAAGGCACTCTCAAGGAGAATGCTCTCCAAAAGGCTGCTCTCATGGAGAGCGTTCTTAAGGAGACACTATTGACCAAGCATTGGCCGAATGAAGCTTCATGACCAAATTTATAAGGGTGCAGGATGGTATGGCTAAAATTGGCCCAATCAACATATATAGGGAGATATAGTATTCTCCCTGGGAGTGCACTCTTAAGGAGGACACTCTCTAGGAGGGCATCCTTAGGGAGACCATTCTTGAGGAGGGAACTCTCCAAGAGAACACTTTCAATGAGGGCACTTTCAAGGAGAATACTCTCACATGCGTAGCACAAGGCACTCTCAGGCAGGGCACTCCAAAGGAGAACGCTCTCACGTGCGTAGCGTAATGTGCTCTTGGGGACAACTCTATCAATGAGAACACTCTCTAGGAGAGCATTCTCATGGAGGGCACTCCCACAGAGAGTGCACTCACATTGAGCATGCTCAAGGAGGGCACTCTCACAGAGAACGCTCTCAAGGAGGGCATTCTCGGGGAGAACGCTTTCAGGGAGGCCACTCCTAGGAAGAGCGCTCTACAAAAGAATGCTCTCAAAGAAAGCTCTCTCATTGAGAACACTCTCAAATATGCAACAAGAGGCACTCCCACAGAGAGTGCTCTTGCAAGCGCTGCATGAGACGCTCTTGTGAGAGTGCACTCTTGCCAGCACAGCTATGCGATGTGCTCTCATGAGAGCACTGTGTGATGCTCCTAGGAAGAATGCTACCTCTCCCTATATATGCTGATTGGGCCAGTTTCAGCCATACCATCATGCACCCTTATAAATTTGGTCATGAAGACCGCGTTCTCAAAAAGAGCGTTCTTAGAGAGAGAGCACCAAGTAAGGGCGCCTTCAAGGAAAACACTCTCGTAGAGAGCGTTCTCAGAGAGAACACTCTCGTAGAGAGCGCTCTGAGCGAGAACACTCTAACAAAGGCTGCTCTCCATGACAATGCTCTCAACGAGCGTGCTCTTAAGGAGAACATTCTCACATGCATAACGCAAGGCACTCTTAGAGAGGGTGCACTCAGCAAGAATGCATAGGAGGCTTTACTCACTTCCTAATCTTGCAAAGATTAGGAAGAATCTGCACAAGTAAAGTTTACCTTAACCTTCCCATGCCCCTATGACTAAATGCACTGATACCCAAGTAACCTTACTTTTCTTTTGTATTTTATTATGTCTTTATTATTTTATGCATGTATCCTAAGTTTTTTTGCATTTTTTCCTATTTACTATAGCCTTTCTTATGATCAAAAAAGCCTTATAAATATATGTCTCTTTGGAATTACATCTACTAAGACATTAAATTGGCATTATGTCTGTTAAGACATTAAACTAGCATTATGTCTGCTAAGACATTAAACTGGCATTATGCCTGCTAAGACATTAAACTGGCACTACATCCACTAAAATGTTAAACTAATATTATGACCCACCATGGCCTTAAACTAGCAACATCACCATAATCATGCAGTATAACCTATGCCTGTGATGGCCTAAAACTAACAAACATCTTGCTTATTATGATACTTCTTTTTGTCAATTAGCAATTAAACGTTATAACCAAAAACATAAACATAGTTGTTTTCAATGTCTACAACATTTACAACATTCACTACTACCATAGATGCATATAGTTAAAAAATAAGACCAAAATTTAAATTTAAAGTTAAATTTCCATAACATAGATAGCCATGGCCACACTATGTGGCAAAAATATCAAAGAATAATAAACATCTATAAGCTAGTTTTGGCTAATCATATCCATCAACGTGAAAAAAAAACAAATAGCCAACAAGCTAAACTAAAGGAGGCTACTTGTACTGACCTAAATCGTTGGTGTAAGGTTGGAAGGGAAAAAAACACCAAAAGATTGTTGGGCAGACACAGCTGACCCTACCTTCGCTCGAGGGCAAGCTGAAAAAGTAAACGAAGGTAGAGTGCCTTGGATGGTCTACACGCAAATCAACCAAGGACTTTCCCGAGCGTAAACTATGGCTTGCATTGGGGTTATCGTAATCGATGTCTTAAAACGTAAAAAATGTGCATAAAATGTAAACAGAAACGTATGCAGAAATTGTATTATGAATAAAACGTAAACCAAACGTAAACTGAATGTAAAGCACAAAGTAAACAGAATAAATGGCTAGCAAAACGAACTATATTATATTGCTTAGAAAAGGTGTGCACCAGTCAAAGCGTAGCTGCACGTGTGGATGGTAGGTTAAGTGCTGAGCCCTGGGATGATGTGATGATGTGTGTCAGAAGTGTTTGGATGCTAGGAGTCAAGTGTGCCGAGCATCCAAGGATTGCTAGGAGTCAAGTGTGTCCAACTCCAAAATTTCCAACCCCATTTATGTGAATTGATAGGGTATTTATAGGATTGGGCTAGGCTTGGGTGTAGAATTCAAGAATGGAATCAATGGTTGGGATTTAATAGGAAAATGGATCAAGTGACATGTGTCAGATGGACAGTTGTGTACGAGTTGGTCATGTGTGGAAAAGCTACGTTCTTGACTAGGTGCATTGAATCTTACAATGTGTGGCTTACTCAAGCCCATGGAAGCACATAAAATTTAGATAGTGAGGGCCTAACAAGCCCAAAAATGAAGATTTACAATGAAATGATAATGATAACAAGAGAACTTGGTTCTGGCTCCATTGAAACTTCTAGATCTGTGACTTGACTGCTACAAGGTGTCCATTCGAGTGGTTCCATGGTTGTTTGAAGTGTTTTCACTTGACAATAATTTATAGCATGAGTTGATTTTGTCTCAGCATGACTTGAGCATGTGCATGTGACACTCATGCTGCACTCACGCTGTAGTGTGACCTCAGCGTGAGTGAACAAAAACTTGAAATTTTTCACCAAATTTTGGAATTTTGAAGCTTGATTCTTGAGTGCAACTAGTTTCTAGCTATAGTTGATCTTGAGAGTGATATGAAATCTAGAATTTGAGCCTAGATGTGACTTGTTTGGAACCACTTTGAGTAGGTCATGCTGCAGCGTGACATGTAGCGTGTCATGCGAAATCTTTGCAAAAACTTACAATTTTGAGCTGAAATATGGCATTCCAGAAGTTGGGACTGGAAGTTTTCAAGGATGTACTCTGAGGATGACTTGCACGTTGTAGATCAGATAGTTTTGGATTAGTTTTGAGACTCTAAGAGTTGGTCAAGTTGTGGGCACGCTTCCACTAAAAGCTTGAAAGGACTTGAGTCATTCTTGTTTCAAAGTGTTAGGCCAAATTAGTGGTGTTTCATTGGCCCCTCTTTGTTGACATCTGGAGGAATCTGCCCAAGATGCATCAAAAAAGAAGTGCAAAACACCATAAACAACCAGATACCAAACATTATCCATTGGCTCTTGGCTAGACATCATCGCACTGTTTTCAAAAGTACATGGGATTGAGGGAATGTGGTTCAAGATGCAAGGGAATCGGTTGTAACCAGGGAATCCAGGAGGTTAAGGGCTATGATTATTGTCGGGATTATGGGAGAGGAAGTGCTCTCACGTAAATGAGCTACATCCTTGGTCCTTGTCAATGGCCAATGTTCAGCAGATTCGGAGCCAAGACATAGAAGGTGCATTCTTTGGAGAAACGGGACTCTTATGGGGTGTTTATGGGGCCTATTGTAAATAGCCAAAGCCACGCGATGATGCACAACATGGTCTCTTTGAGACATGAGTGTAACTATTTTCCACGACAATTTCCTTCTTGCCTGGGGCTTATATGAGAATAGACAACAATCTTTTTTTTATGATGTCAACAGGGTCATGAAGACCTTTTCTGTGCATTTTTCTCTTTGACCTTTTTGTTTTTTTCTTGTTTCTTATTTTCCTTTGTTTTTGTTTTCTTTTGTCTTTTCCTTTTCTTTTATTTTTTTTTTCTTAGTCTTTTTGAAAGAGCTTGCTTTTTGTGCCATGCTCGTGTTTGAGCACTTGCATTTTGCATCATGTACTGTGTACTGTGTTTTGCGTTGCAACTGCTTAGAGAGTCATAGTGTGCAATAGTGTATCGAGAGTTTTGAACTGAGTGGAATGTATCCAGGGGTGTAATTGAATAGGAAAATTGGGATATGATGGGAAAATAGGGAATGTATCAGGAGTTGGGAATGTACTTATGAACGGATTGATTAACCCAGTTACGTGCATCAGGAAGAATGTGATACCTTGTCGTCATGATGAAGTGCATCTATGTATGAACATCTTAGGAGTGTCATCCTACAAACAAAACTCCAAGAAGACAAGAAAAACACAAATGAATTGGTTAACTAAGCACTTTAAACCAGGATATGGAGTCACCATGTGCAATTTTCAAAGCAAACAAAATTATGAACAACATCAACTTCATTAGTGTCCATGAGACGAATCATGCAGTAAGTATTTATGGAACATGTACAGACAATTGTAGCAACATATCTTTTCAAACTTTGCCTAGTCATTGATGATGTTGCCAGTTTATAGTCTTAGCAGACTATTGTGGATTAGTTTTACGTCATAACCCTTTGGACGGTGCCAGTTTTAGCGTTGTAGAGGATGATGCATTGCTAGTTTATAGTCATAGAGAACTGTGAAGAGGCAAACCAGTTTATAGTCTTAGTGGACTCTAAATGCTAGTTTCATGTCATAGCAGACAGATATGGTAGTTTAGTATCATACCAGATAGAGCTCTATGGTATGAGTTTTAAGTCATGATGCCAGAACTGTTCTGTGGTATCAGTTTTAAGTCATGATGCCAAGACTGTTCTATGGTATCAATTTTAAGTCATGATGCAAAGACTGTTCTATGGTATCAGTTTTAAGTCATGATGCCAAGACTATTCTATGGTATCAATTTTAATTCATGATGCCAGGACTGTTCTGTGGTATCAGTTTTAAGTCATGATGCCAAGACTATTCTATGGTATCAATTTTAAGTCATGATGTCAGGACTGCTCTGTGGTATCAGTTTTAAGTCATGATGCTAGGACTTTTTTGTGGTATCAGTTTTAAGTCATGATGCTAGGACTTTGACGTACCTCAAGTTTATCAGACATAGTACCGTTTTAGGTACAAGTGATTTGTAGAATTAGCAAACTCATTCCTGTCCATATCAGCAAGTTTGAATGCTCCATTATTGTATGCCTTGGTGACTAAGTAAGGCCCTTCCCAGTTGGTTGAGAATTTATCTAAGTGTTCACGTACGACTTTAAGGACTAAGTCTCCTTCTTTGATCAGGCACTTGTGCAGATCATGTTTGTGTCGTTCTTGCTATTGTTTCTGATACCATTTGATTTAATCAAGCATTCGCACACGTTCCTCCTCTACCTAGTCAAGGTTAGCAATGTGCAGTTCATTGTTTTAACTTTCATTGAGGAGGATGGAGAGAGCTATCTGCAATGAGGGAACCTGCAACTCTAAAGGTAAAACAGCTTCAGATCCATACATAAGACTATAGGGAGTTTTACCTGTGGATGTTTGATGTGTCATTCTGTATGCCCACAATGCATAGACTAATTGTTCATGTCATCATTTCTTGCTCTGATTTAGCATCTTTTGAGCACCATGATGAAATTTTTTTTTGTAGCCTCTACTTGATCATTGCTTTGTGGGTAGTAAGGTGATGAAAATTCATGTTTAATGCCTAGACTTTCATAGAAGCCTTTAGTATTTACATTGCTGAATTGTGGCCCATTGTCGGTAACGATGGTCATTGGAATACCAAAATGGGTCATGATATTTTCTATTATGAAAGTGAAAATGTGTTTTGAAGTGGTATTCCTAAGGGGAATAGCTTCTATCCATTTTGTGAAATATTCAGTTGCGATGATGATAAAGCTATGTCCCGCAGAGGATGATGGCGTTATCAGTCCAATTAAGTCTAAACCCCATTTTTGGAATGGCCATGTGATTTGTGTTGTATGAAATTCATTAGGTGGCACGTGTATTAAATTACCATGATATTGGTAGATGTCACATGTTCTGACCTTAGAGATGTAATCATACTCCATGTGTGGCCAATAGTAGCCTAAGCGCCTAATCTTTGTTGCCATTACTTTAGGTGCAATGTGTCCTCCACAAAGTCCTTCATGGACTTGTTCTACAATCGTTTCACCACCAATGCTACTAGCACATATCAATAGAATTAATTTGTAGGATTTGTGACACAAGGTGTCTCCTATTAATGCATATTGTCGGGAGTGTTTTCGCACGACGTCCTTTTGAGCATTTGTCAAGTGTTATGGTGGTTCGCCTCTTAGAAGGTACTCTTTTATATCATCGTACCATTCTATTGCCTGTGTTGTACTAACGGATGCTATAGGCATTTCTTCATGCATGTTAATTATAGGTTTAGCACAACTTGTTATAGAGCTTGGCAATGCATGGAACATTTTAGGTGTCATGTTTAGGGCTAGTGTGGAAAGTGCATCAGCAATGGTGTTTTTGCTTCTAGGAACATGTTGTATATTGGTTTCTACTAGTTTTCTTAGCAGATGTTTGGTCAAATTGCAATATGGTTGCAAATGGAGAGCCTTGCATGCATAAAACTTAGTGACTTGATTAATAACTAGCTGTGAATCACCTCGAACTACAAGATGTGAGATTCCTGAAGTTAATGCTGCTTGAAGATCTTGAAGAAGACCTTCATACTCTACCACGTTATTAGTGCAAGGAAAGGTTAATCGGTAGGTGAAGGGTTGGATTTCTCCAGAGGGGTATGTTAAAATGACCACAGCACTTCCTTCCCAGGAGGTTGAAGCTTGATGGAAATAGAGGATTTCTTCGTAGTTTTCAGGTATGGCATCTATACTGTTAACATTTTCATCAGGGAATTTGGGGTTAACTATTGCCTGATCATGCGTTGGCGAAATGACTAATTGCGTGACTATCACTTGACCTTTTGTGGAGGATTGAGCAACATAGTGTAAGTCAAATTTCGTAATCATTACTTTCCACCTAGCTATCCTACTTGACTTGTAGATATTATTGGTGATAGCGCGGAGTACATTATCTTTGCAAATGATGCAAACTTGATTGCAGAAGAGATAATGCCGCCATTTCTTCAAGGTGAAAACGAGGGTCAGGAATAATTTTTCCACATCGTTGTATCATTCTTCATAAGTGATTAAAGCATGGCTTAGCTAATATATGGGGATCTCAGCTCCATCTTGACATTTTTGACAAAGCATTGATGCAATAGAAGCATTAGAAGTTGCAAGGTAGATATAAAAGGATTTATCGCTTTGCGGGGGATAGACAGTCGACAGTTGGGTTAGCTCTTGTTTTATGTTCTCGAATGCTTCCTGACATTGTTGGGTCCATTGGAAATGCACATTTTTTCGTAATAGGTGTTGCATAGCTTTCAGCTTATCTGTCAATTTTTTAATAAAGCATCTAATAAATTGCAGCCTACCTTGAAGACCACGTAACTCGTAATAGGTGGTTGCATATTAGTAATTTCCTTAACCTTATCAGGATCTACCCATATTCCTATTTTAGAGACTACGAAACCAAGCATTTTGCCCATTTTAATGCCAAAGAAACATTTCTTTGGATTGAGTCTAAAGTCATATTTTAGACAAAATTTAAGCACTAGGTCTAGATCTTTTGCATGCTATTCAGTTATTTTAGATTTAACCATGATGTCGTCCACGTAATCATTGAGCAAATTGAGCATGTAATCACTGAATATATATGTCATTGCTCGTTGATATGTAGCTCCTACATTTTTAAGGCCAAAAGGCATCATAGTATAACAGAATGTACCCCAAGGTGTCATGAAAGTTTTTCTAAGTTGATGTTTCAGATTGATTCTTATTTGGTTGTACCCTGAAAATCCATCCATAAAGGACAATAGTGCATGCCAAGCAGTTGTGTCAATAAGTTGATCAATGCTAGGTAATGGAAAATCATCCTTTATAGTGGCTGTGTTAAGGTCACGGAAATCAATGCATATGTGTATAGTACCATTATTCTTAGAGACTACAACAATGTTTGATACCCAATCGGAATAATCAACAGCCTAGATGAAGCCAGCTTGGTAGACTTTTGTGATTTTATCATGGATGGCTAATGCTACCTCGGGTTTGACCTTTCATGCTTTTTATTTTACCAATTTGATTTTTTCATCGAGAATGATGTTATGTTGGATGATTCAGGGGTCTAATCCTGACATGTCTGTGTATGACCATGCGAACATTTTTATGTTGTCTTTTAAGACTTGAGTGATGTTACCTATGAGTTTCGAGTCTAGTAGGGCACTTAATTTCAATGTTTTGGCTTCTTCATTAACTGTAGCAATGGGGATTTCAACTAGAGGATCTTCAATGATATTATCAGCTTCCAGGTCCAAAGTCTTAGTCACATTTTTAGGCTAGTCTGACGTTTCTTGAGTGGAGGCTATTAAATTGGAATAAGTGGATGGGTCTAGATCCAAGGATGATCGGTTGATTACTCTTTCTACCTCCCCGTATGATCAATTGAGAGACAATATTGAGAGGCTATTCTTGGTGGCCATGTGCTTGCCCCTACCAATTTAAAATGGTAGCGGAGTAATAGACATCCTCTTGGCAAAGGAGTTACTAAATATAAGAAAAATATGTACTGACAAAAATTAGGAGATGTAGTAGGAGTCATGGAAATTTAATGCCATACTGGGCTAGATGGCAGTTTAAGGCCATACCGGGCCAGATGGTAGTTTAAGGCCATACCGGGCCACTTATGTTGACTTGTCATTTGGACCGAGTGTATGCACCATTTTTAAACTTTGACTTTTAAATTTTTGAGTGAAAAATAAGTTCATGAAGATTTTAAAGTTTTATGAATTTTATGTGCATTGTTATGTATTTCAAGATGTTGCCCATCTCCAGAGGCTGGAATAATGAGGGATGCAGGCCAACATGTAACACAAATGAAAAAAAATTTAAACAAATAAATCAAATATAAAGTGAGAGAAAAATAAAGTAAAACAAAAGAAGATAAAAAAATAGAATGTGTTGGGTTTAAAAAGGGGATTTTGAAGTGGAGGAAGGGCATTTTGTGCTAGCGTGACTTCTTGACTGCAGTGTGACTTAGGAGTGCAACATGAGCTATGACATTAGTTTGACTTGCCATCAACAACGTCAGCGTGCATAAGGCAACATGAAGGACAAGGGCAGAGGAAAGGCAAGTCGGGACAAGGGGAAGAGGCAGGTGGATCTAGCATTCATAGAGGAGAGTGAAGATCTTCTCCAACATCTTCCCCAAGCCAAGATTTCAATGTGGAAGAAGGCTTTGCACAGGTAATTTTGTTTCTCCCCTATTTTCCTCCAACAACGTTACCTAGGGTAAGATCTTGTGTCTGTGATCTTGGGATTTTTGAGCTATGATTTTCTTGGGGTTTTTGGGATTGCAATTTTAGGTGAATGCAAGTTTGGGGCATGAGTGCATAGGTTGGGTTTTCGATTTCCTTGGCATTCTGGCTGCAAAACGTTTGGCTTTCTTGGCATTCTGGTTGCAGGGTTTTGGGCTTTCTTGGCATGACTATCAGGGGAAAGCCAACGTGAACTTGGGGTTTCTTTGTTTTGCAAAAATTTTTGATCTTTGAGAGCAGCACGACTTGTAATTTTTTTAGGGTAGCATTACTTGCCAATTTTTTTGGATTTTGGGGTAGGGAATGAACAACATGACTTCAAATTTTTGGATTAGGAATGAACAGCGTGACTTGTGAATATTTCAGAAAATATTTTCAGTTTTAGAGGGCAACGTGGCTATAAAATAATGGCCCCTGGGTAGGGTGGCATGACTTGTAATTTTTGAGCCTGCCCAGGGTAGCATGACTTGTGAATGTTTGGGTTTTGCCCAGGGTAGCAAGGTTTTAAGTCAAGAATGGCTAGTTTTCAGCATTCTTGGGAAAAGCTCAATCGTGAATTTCAGCTTCCTTGGTAGCGTGAATGTCCTGCAAATTTTCAATCTGTTGGAGCGTGAGTGTCTTGCAAATTTTTGATTTGTTGGGGTGTGAGTGCCTTGCCCTCCTCAACTATGTGAGCTGAAAATTTTCAGCGTGACTGCCAATTTTTAATTCTTGGAAGGGTAGCATGACTGCCAAATTTTGATTTTTGGAAGGGCCCAGCGTAACTGCCAAATTTTGATTTTTGGAAGGGTAGTGTGACTGCCAAATTTTGATTTTTTGAAGGGCCCAATGTAACTTAGTTGGGGGGCCCAGTGTGACTTAGTTTTGAGGGAGGACTACATGACTTTTGCTGGAATAACCTGTAATGTGAGTTGCCTTTGGGAGGTTGCGGTGTGAGTGTCAAGTTTTCCTTGCTTGTGAAAGTGATTGCCAAGATGTTCACTGGTTTCTAAATTTATATTGCTTATATTGTTTATTATTTTTCTGAGATTGATGATTTAAACATGGATTTACTGTAAAATCGATTTCAATGTACCCCAGTAAGCATCAGATACACTAAATAGATGTTAGTGTCCTTCTCTCATGGGGTGAAGCTAGACATTCCAAGTGTTTTTTTATGTGATTTCTTGGCCTATGTGGTTTTGATCTATTGTTAGCACTAAAATTTTTTAGATACCTAATGTTTCTGGCATTAGGTTGTCTGTGTGTAGGGGACCTAAACCTTCTCTTCTGGTGGTCGAGCTTGTTGGGGTGCTTGCTTGGTTTGGCCCCTTTAGACCAAACACACCCCCCTATGACATGTGCATTAGGCCCCATGTGATATGGTTCTGCCCTAGTGTTAGTTTGTTTTTGTCCTTCATCTTGCAACATTTTAGTGTGGGTATATGGTCTCACCTGAGCAAACTGTTAGCTCGTGACATCATCGAGATAGTGTTGCCTAGGTCTACACAAGGCATGCTTGCTTTTATCACTGATATCGATGAGGGACATTTTAGGATTTTGGGAGGCTCTGCTAAGGGTCCTAGATCTACACATCCTTTGACTCATGTGTGGGAGCTGCCTACGTGTAGTTATTATAATAACAGCAACACACTTTTCCTAGCCCTCCGTCTACACACTCTATTTTAGAACCCACCTAGGATGGTATATAGAGTGGACAGCTATGCTCCTTTATGTCTTGTTTAATTTTGATCACTTTTTAAATTTCATGTCATTGTCTAAATGAAAATGTTGTTTTTCCTATGTAGGCCCCACTTTGATGAATATGGGATGCGTGATGATGATGGCAGGCTTGCCTTAACACGCACAGCACTAGAGACTTTCATGGCGGGCCACATTTTTCATGCTACAATGTTGGACCAGAACAAGGTGGCTCTTGTTGACTACCATAGGCAGTTTTTGAGAGCCTTTGAGTATTTCCAAGTTCATGGTTAGTTACATGGGAAATGGTCTTCTAATGGGCCAACCTTCCCTCAAAGAATTGATCTTGCACCTATCCCACCTACACCATTTACCAATGGTAAATGATCATGCTCTAGTCTCCATTTTATTTTCTTTTATTGCCTTATCTTGTACTATGTTTTTAACTTTTTCCTCTATGTTTTCTCTTTATAGCAACCATTCCTCCCAAGGAAGTCACTATTATAATGGGGCGCACTGAGGCCACCCTTTTCATGAAGTTTGGTGAGGTGGAGCAATCACAAAAGTGGTTGTGAAGGGGAGCTCCCGAGCTTACAATCAGTTGCCTTACCCGGGTGGGTCTAATGGATTTGTTTTCAGCTTTGACTCCTAGCATTCTAGCTATTGAGATGGTCACTATTGTAGATTCTTTCAATGGTGATGCTTCCTATTTTAGCACATGGGTCAGAGAGGTCAGGGTATCTTTTCACTTGACCACTGAATTTCTCTCTGATCTTTTTTGTGTGCCCATGGATGGCGCCACGGTGTCTATAGATAAAGCAACAAAAGAGGACCAGGTCATAAGAGAGTTGGAGGAGTGGTTAGGTGTGCCTCGGGGTTGCAAAGGTTTTGCTATGTGAGACGACACTCGATCAATGGAAGTGAATTTTCTATATCCTCTCTTCTGGGCACGGGCATTCCCCAAATCTCTCTCTCAAGAGAGAAACCTTGGGATCGAGACCGCACGTGTCATACGTGTTGTTTTAGAGGCAGGAAGGCACTACAACTAGGCACAATTTCTTATATCTAGTCTTCTCAGGGAGATCATCAGGTTACGTTCCAACGTCCATGCTAAATCTCATTTTACCTTTGCTTTCTTTGTGGGGTATTTATGTAGGTTCGTTGAGTTCCTAGTGGTTTATGATGATAACCACTATGTTTTAAGGGATTGTTTGCAATTATCCCTTCCTTGGATTCACCACCTATTTAGCACCACTAGATCCCAGGATCCATCGAAGGACATTGAGGAATCAGTATCAGTTACTAGTGGAGGTGCAGCCAGTTGTTCCCATCATTCCCATGATAGTTTGGGATTGGAACCACCTAGGCTATGCACATCCATGAAAAGGACTAAACGTTTGATTGGCAAGACCATTGGGAAGTCCAAGATGAAGGTGAAGAGGAAAGAATGCCCAAGGGAGCCTGCTCTAGATGCAATACTACCAAGGGCAAAGGATATTCAGTTTGTATTGCCAGTGGAAGGTAAGTATTTCATTTTATTGTTATTAATTTATTTATTTTGACACTTTAATGTATATGTTTGTTGAATGTATATGTACCCTATGTCATAATAATGTTAGAATGTTGATGTTATCAGAGGAGAGTCCAGAGAGAGAGAGGAAGACTTTGGCCCCAATGGTCGATCCCAAAGTGATTGTCATAGGACCAAAAGAAGAAGTGAAGGGAAGAGAAGAAACGATTGAAGAACCTCCCACCTCGCAAGAGGAGGATGTGATAGACGTCATGGAGACGAGACTTGTAGAGGCTTTGGATGCACTCAGGCAACCCAGTGATGAAAGAGACGTCTATTCAGGTGATGAAAGAGATCTCCTTGATGGCTTCTTCAATGGATCATTGTAGCTTGGTGATCTGCCTAAGCTAAACAGAAAAGGGCCTTTTGGCACGTTTCTTTTAGCACAATCCATGTTCTTGTACCTTTTAATTTTCATGCGTTGTTTTTAATTATCTTGATTATTTCTGGCATTAGAGGTAAATGCTAAGAATTCTGAGGCACATGCATCTCGAGCAGAGATGTCAAGAACACAAGTTCCAATCGAAGTGACCTCCTCAGCTTGTCCCACATCGACTAACTAGCTAAGGCCATGGCCTGAGATGCCTAGTAAGATAGACTTTGTTAAAAGCATCATTAATGATGTGGTTACTCGCTTACAAGAAGCTCATCCAGAACTAGGTATGTGTGTTTTATGTATTACGCTAAGCGTTTGGGTTTATTGTGCTTCTTTGCGTTTATTGATTATAGTTGATTCCTATATGTAGTACTTACAACTGTAGGCACCAAGATTCAATGGGATCCCTCTGAAGCTACTCACATTGATGCTCTCCCTGAACTACCAGGGAATATTGAGAAAGTCCCAAGGAATGTGTACGATGCAGTTTCTAGTTGCATCGTACAAAACACCAAGTCACTTTGGAATTGTAGACACTTGGTTGAGTACTTATGGGATGAGATGAATTAATTGAAAGAAGCACTAGAAAAGGAGAAAGAGAAGATTAGGGATCTCCAATCTCGTTATGATCTTGCTACTACTAGACTATCTGGTGATAGCACTTGGCACACATCTGAAATTACCTATGCGCGTTACTAGACTATTTTAAGTAGCAAAGTGCAGGTGACGCGGGACTTAATAGAACAAAAAGCACAAATAGATTTGCTAAACAAGAAATTTCATGATTGGAAATCCTTTGCTGCAAAAGTATGAAAATGGCGGCAAGACCAAAAGGACCACAAGCATCATTATAAGAAGTGGTTGAAGGAGGAATCAGTTGAACGTCACCAGGCAGAGATGTTCATCGATGGATTAGGATTGCAACCTTCTTATGACAAGTTCATCGAGTACACCGAGGTGGAGGGATCTCCAAAGAGGACCATTACTACCACCTCTGGGAAGGTTTCGATAGGCATGTTCTCCCTCAAGCATCCTACCTGGACTTCAGTGGACAAGGGTAAAACCTTGGCTGGCATTAATCTTGGCCTAGAGGAGGATTGGAAAAATGTGCCAGAGGGGGGGATTCTACGGCATCTGGAGGCCAACTTAGGGCCTTCCTCACTCATGAGTGTTTTATTGTGGCATTCATTTTTATATGGTTTTGTTGTTTTCATTGTTAGTGTTACTGTATTTCTAATTTTTTTTGTTCATGATTTTCTTTACTACTCTTACTTGTTTTGTTTTGTTTTCTGTTTTCTGTTATAGAGACATGTTAATGATGGAGTTGGCCCCAGTGGAGTGAGAGTGGATGATGAAGAGGATCTTGGGGAGCAGCCCCCTCTATGAGCTTATCGTTAATCAGATTTTAGCTACTAAATGTTTTTGAGATTTTTTGGATTTTTGATGGAAATGTATGGTTGACAAATGTAATAACATGGACCTAGTTATGGCATAATGTGTTGGAACTTTACTACCATATTGAATCATCGTTATTTTTTATTTTTTTATTTTTGTTTTTTTTTCTCTTTTTATTTTCCTTTTCAAGTATTATAGTGAACATATGCATGTAACTAACTATAAAATGGGGGAACGAAATGTGAATCAATACTTGTAAAATAGGAAAGTAACATTGAAGTCATAAATTAAGGTTGTGACTTGTATCATTTGAATGAGAATTTGACATAATATAGTGAATGTTTGTAAACTTGTAACATACTGAATCCTAGTTTAGAGCCATTTTTGGCTGTTCACACCAGTTTAAAGTCATGGTGGACTATTGCCTCTATTGCTAAGGAAAGAAAGATAGTTTTATGCCATAGTGGGCCAAAAGAAATAATAGTTTTAGAAATATTTTAAAAGAAACTAGCCATTTCTGACAGTGGCTAGTTTAATGTCATTTCAGACATTTGTTGGCAATTTAATGTCATACCAGACGATTGGTAGTTTAACGTCATTTCAGACATGTGGTAGTTTAACGTCATTTCAAACAAGTGGTAGTTTAACGTCATTTCAGACAATTGGTAGTTTAATCTAGTTATTAAGTTGTTTATTGATCCTTTGTAGTTTAACGTTAGGGGTTGGGCATGTGGGTATGATTTTATACTCACCTTCCCCTTCATTGGTGATGTCAAAGGGAAACTCCGACCAAGAGACATTAGTAGGAATGGCTTCTATGTTTGTGTTGTCTTGTGTTTCTTCAATCCTAGTAGGGTTGTCAGTTAACGTTGAGTTCATGTCTTGATGTATGTTCACAGTTTCTTGCTTAGGCTCAACAAACTTAATTTCTAGCTCTTGACCTACCTCAGGATGTGAGGATGTGAGGAAGTGATCAGTACAATCGTATCCCCATGTATGATGATTTCACCACCCTCGTAAGGTAGGTGGATCTCTTGATGGATTGGTGAGGATACAAATTTAAGTTGAGATAGCTAGGAATGCCCTAGAATCATATTAAAACCTGGCATTTTATCGACTATCACGAATTCGGCTGATGTGGGGAATTGGTCCTTGGCTATGAAATCTAAGGTAACCATACCTTTCACCCCAACCCGGGAACCATTGAAGGATTTTAGGAAAGAAGTTGTAGTGGGTTGTATTTGTTCAGTAAGTCCTAGTTTTTTGATAATAGGAAAAGGTATTACATTTGTCGTCATGCCATCATCTACATGCACCCTACGTATCTTGAAATGATTGACCTATATCATTATGAACATAGGGGTTGTGGTGAATTCTCTTATTTCCCCATCTAGCTTAATGTCCTTAGCATGGAATTCTAGGGATGTAATCTTTGATTCTTGAGGTTGCGGGGACAATACTACATAAATGGATGATTCATCAGCAGGAAGGTCCTCACTAATGGGGATCAAAGTCAGCATCCACACTAGAGCTTCATGGTGTATTGGTGAAGTCATTATTAGGTCATACAGACTTAAAGAAGTGTTCTTTTGTTTTAAAGCTTGTGTAACTTGGGTCAACACATTTGCTAGGTCTTTACCATTTGGAGCACTCTTGTCTGTGTAGATTTGGTCCATTTGACCAAACATTCGTATTTCCTGCGAAGGAAATTTTGTGTTGGTAAACGCAGGTGCTGGGTTTGGGACACAACCCATGACATTATCTATGTTTTGATGACTTGTACTAGGCTTATTAATGGATAGACCCATGGGAATAATGTTTAGTGGAGTAGGATTTGGTGGTCCTAATTTGTACTAGGCTTATGTTTGATTAAACTGGCCTTTAGAAGTTGGTCAAGAAATTATGAAGGTTTCATGGGTAAGGGTATATGTTGAGCAGGGTCTTTTCTTTCGAAGGTACGAGCATGACCCATGTCGATGTTTCTATTTGAGTAGGTTTTGATTGTAGGAACAAGTGTGTTTCTTTCATAGCTGTTTGGAACAGTGGGTTGTTTTCCCTTTTGTCCTAGATAGTTAGATCAGGCTATCTTGGCCACTGCTACTACTGTTGTCTTGGATTTATCTTTCCTTGTATGTTGGCTCCTAAAGGTTGAGTAGGCTGGGTCATTGCTTGTTTGTGCAGCCTCTTCTATGTATTTAATTTGCACAAATTCTTGGCTCAATGTATGGGGTTTTAAATAGTAAATTTTTGACTTAATAAAGTCATTCGCGGCTACTTTAAGGATGGTAAGTAGATACGTTTTAGGAATAGGTTCATGAAGTTCATTTAAGGCTGCACTCCACCTTTGGATAAATTTATCTGCTAGCTCTAATGGTGCCTATTTAATTTGAATTAAGCTCTTGAGTATGGATTCAAGTTTTAGATTGTATTTGAAATGGGTGACAAATTGGTGTAGCAAGTCCTCTAGAGAAGATATGGAGTTGTGGGGTAAAGCTCGGTACCAGTCTAAGGAGTTTCTAGTTAAGGACATGGCAAACACATGCAGAATCACATGAGGCCATTCCTGAAGAAGTAGAAATTCTGTTCAGAATGTTACTAGGTGAGCGTTTGGATCTCCTTCTCCATTGTATTTGGTTAGCTGGGGTAATAAAACCCCCTTTGGCAAGGTTAGCAGTGGGACTGAGGGGTCGATTGGATCGTCTTGATAGAAGTCTAGTACCTTGACTTCCTTAATGTTCACAGTTTTAAGGCATTTTAATTCTCCTACCAACAAATGCATCATTTTTTTCATGTCGGCCCATTCTTGGGCAGTAGGCAAACCAGCGATTTGAGCTAGCGGTGGTTGGTAATGACTTGATTGTGGCATCGTTTGTGGAAAGAGAGATTGTTGAACTATCGTTTGCTGTGATGGGACTACATTCAGGGCTAGGATCATGGGATGTGGTACACTGTAGTGAGTAGATGGGTTTTGCTGAACAGCTGGTGGGACCCACTACCTAGTCACAGGTTGTGAAGTGATCATTGGTGCTTGTTGGATTTGCACTTGGGGTATGTAATGGATGGACGTGGAAGCAATATGACTGACGACATCCCAATCACTTGAGGTTGAAAAGTAGTTCCTACATTAGTTTGAGGAGGAGGTTGTTGGGATTGTATTTGCAGAGATATGATGGAAGTGGACATGTTAGATTGAATGTTGGACTTGGAGAAGATGGGAATGGGAATGGCTACTTCCTGTAGAGAAGCCGATGGTGGAAATATAGTCTCTTCCAGGAAAGGTTGAAATAATGGATTTGTATGGGCATGGGGACTAATGGTATGGTATGAATCCCCATGTTCAGATTGGGCTACAAAGTCATCTTCCTCGTCTCCACCTTGTGGCTCTATTGGAGGTAACTATAGGGCTTGACTTCTAGCCAAGAGAACTTCGGATATGAGTTTATGATGGTGTTTAGATAGCGGGATTATATCAAATGCTGAAGGGATGAAATCACAACCTCCTTTGTGGATAAGCTCATAGTCTCATTTTGCTTCCCTTTCTACACGATCGATGGGTAAGTTAGCTTTAATCTTAACATAGATGAAGTTATATTATTCAGTCATGAGATTTTCATAAGTAGGGTCCTTGACTTGTAACCTGAGTGACTGGTGCGTAGGGCCTTGGGGGTTTATCTATTCAATGACATTTATGGATTCAATAGCAGTAACAGAGTTCAAGGTTTCATCCCCAAAGTCAGGGATCGACAGTGTTATTGGATTAATTTTGAAGGATTCCATAGTGAGCATGAGCAGACTAGGCTAGACGAGTTGAACGTGACCAACTACAGCATGACCAGCGTGACAAACATCATGACCAATTGCAGCGTAACCAGCGTGAAAAAAAACATGACCAACTGTAGCATGACCAGCATGAAAAATAGTGTGACCAACTACAATGTGACCAGCGTGACAAATAGTGTGACCAATTGCAGCATGACCAACGTGACAAACAGTGTGACCAACTATTTTTGCACAGTGTGACAAATAGCATGACAGCTACAGCATGAGCAACTACATGACTGACACAGCATGACAACTACAGCTACAGCATGATAGATAGGGAGACTGAGAGGGACAGGGATAGAGTACGTAAGTTAACTAGACAAGATGAGCTTTAGTTTGAGTACTTAGTCTGTGCAGAATTTTGACATGTAGCGATGTTTTAATAGAAAATAGAAAATTCAGATCCTCCTTCTAGCACCAATTTACTATACTGACCTAAATCATTGGTGTAAGGTTGGAAGGGAAAACAAATACCGAAAGATCATCAGGCAGACACAGTTGACCCTACCTTTGCTCGAGGGTAAGCTGGAAAAGTAAACAAAGGTAGAGTGCCTTGGATGGTCTTCACGCAAATCAACCAAGGACTTCCCCGAGCATAAACTATGGCTTGCACTGGGGTTATCGTAATTGATTTCTTAAAACATAAATAGTGCACATAAAATGTAAACAAAAACATATGCAGAAACTATATTGTGAATAAAATGTAAACCAAACGTAAACTGAATGTAAAGCACAGAGTAAACAGAATAAATGGCTGACAAAATGAACTATATTATATTTCTTAGAAAAGGTGTGCAAGATTCAAAGCGTAGCTACACATGTAGATGGCAGGTCAAGCACCGAGCCCCGAGGTGATGTGATGTGATGATGTGATTATGTGTGTCAAAAGTTTTTGGATGCTAGGAATCAAGTGTGCCAAGTGCCCAAGGATTGCTGGTCTGAGTTTCCTAAGCTATCCAACTCCAAAATTGCCAACCATGTTTATGTGAATTGACAGGGTATTTATAGGATTGGACTGGGCTCGGGTGCGGAATTCAAGAATGGAATCAACGGTTGGGATTTAACAGGAAAATGGATCAAGTGACACGTGTCTGATGGATAGCTTTGTATGAGTTGGTCGTGTCTGGGAAAGCTATGTTCTTGACCAGGTGCATTGAATCTTAGAATGTGTGGCTTACTCAAGCCCATGGAAGCACATACAATTTAGACAGTGAGGGCCTGACAAACCCACAAATGAAGATTTACAATGAAATGATAATGATAACAAGAGAAATTGGTTCTGGCTCCATTGAAACTTCTGGATCTACGACTTGACTACTGCAGGGTGTCCATTCGAGTGGTTTTGTGGTTGTTTGAAGTGTTTTCTCTTGACAATAATTTCCAGTGTGAGTTGATTTTGTCTCAATGTGACTTGAGCATGCACACGCGACACTCACGTTGCAGCGTGACCTTAGCGTGAGTGAACAAAAACTTGCAATTTTTCACCAAATTTTGGAATTTTGAAGCTTGATTCTTGCAGCATGGATTTCTTGACTATGATTGATGAATTGAGCCTAAAAGTACATTTTTTTAGCCATTTATGGTAGGTCACATTGGAGTCATGCTACAGCGTGACCACAGCATGACATGCAACGTGACATGCAGCGTGACATGACTCGAAAATTATCTATTTTGTTCGAAATTGTGATTTTGAAGCTTGATTCTTGAGTGCAACTACTGTCTAGCTATAGTTGATCCTAAGAGTGATCTGAAATCTAGAATTTGAGCCTAGATGTGACTTTTTTGGGACCACTTTGAGTAGGTCATGCTGCAGTCACGCTGTAGTGTGACATGTAGCGTGACATGCGAAATCTTTGAAAAAACTTGCAATTTTGAGCTGAAATCTGGCATTCCAGAAGTTGGGACTGGAAGCTGTCAGGGATGTGCTATAAAGATGACTTGCACATTGTAGATCAAATTGTTTTGGCTTAGTTTTGAGACTCCGAGAGTTGGTCACACTGTGGGCAAGCTTCCACCAAAAGCTCGAAAGGACTTGAGTCATTCTTGTTTCAAAGTGTTAGGCTAAAATTAGTGATGTTTCACTACTAAGTGGCATTCGAATGAGGAAGTGGTGGGTCATTCCCACTCTCACTGTTGGGGATGCCAACGTCTACTGAGGTCTAAAATGCAACAACATATAGCCAGTTAGTAAGCCATAGCCAAAATCATGACTTCAAGCAAAGACTAAAACATAAAATATATCAAACGTGTGGACATTCTAGCTCCATTATTTCCAAGGGTAGATGGGAAAGGCATTTCTCCAAATGATGAAGGATATGTTCCTTCATCATGTTGACCTAATCAACACTCCCAAGATCAACACTAGAAAGAATGTTGGTCCTATCTATAGGAGACCAAGTAGGAGGCTCATAGGTAGCAGTAGCTGTAGAGGTCTCATCTACAAAAATGGTAATTTGAAAAGTAGGGGATTGCTCCACCTTGAGAGTACTATCAAAAATTTGATAAGCACTCTCATCATGGATCCCCTAAATGAATAGCTCTCTCTTGCACCATTCAACTAACTTCTCCTTCAGCCTCTTTAGGTAGGCCCCACAATCAACCATATACTATCACTTGTGAGCCTGTTATGTCTAGCCCCACTCCAAGACCCAAGTGCAATGATCCTTCCAGTCCTTAAAATTTTGGGAGATGAAGTCCATCTACATATTTTGTTCTACCATCTCCTGTAGGACTTGCTGCTTTATCCTAAACAACATGCTAGTAGTGGGCCCACGTGATTTCCTTAGTCTGTAATTTCCCTAAGTTAGCCACTTGGGCTTCCACAAAGGCTTTATAGTCTCAAAGATCTCTAATCATATCCTCCTACCTTTGATTCTTTTCCCTTAAGGCCATAACTTTCTCCCATAGGGATTCTTCGAACCTCTCTAGCTCTCATGAAGTTTTTGTGCACAACATTGGTAAATCAGTAGCAGTCTCATACAACTTCACAGATACACTAAACACACCAAAGGGAAGATTAGGCAAGGAGTCCATCTTCATGTCTTTGCTAGGGTCCTACTTAATGAAAGGCACTACAAAAGCAACAAATGCAACCATAAAACACAACCTAAGATAGCCATGATGCAAGAAAATCCCATGACTGAAGCACATAAAACAAAATCCTTACCTAACTTAGGCATCATCTAATGTAATTAATCGATGATGTCCTTAGCCATCCCACATAAGAACTCCACTTTGTCTAGAGTCTCTACCCATGGTTTCACATGAAAGTTAGGGACATGAGCTTGCACTGGTGGCTAAGGAACTATTGTAAGCATAACAATCATCGAAAGGTTAGGATGACAACCAAAGACAACCAATGAGATATAACAAAAATATTAAGGCATAGTCATACCTAGCTCCTCCTCCTCTTCCCCCTCTAGGATGATGATGGGAGAGGTACTTGATAATTCCTCACCAAAAAAGGCATCTAAATCATGTATATCTACATTGGCAAATCCTTTAACCATAGGTTGCTTTAGAAGTGCCTCTTCTACACACCTTTTTTTTGCCTTTATAGGAGCTTGGGTGACTATAGTCTGATGCTTATCTAAAACCATAGCTCATGGAAAATAAATTAACACATGAAACCATAAAGTAGCCATAAAATTTAGAACATGAAATAGCCAAATTTAAACAAAGCATACCTGCAACTACCTATTGTGATGGCTTAAGCTTAAACTTAGGCTTCTTTGGGGTAGGCTAATCTAATGCTAGGGGTGCCTCCTCGATAGGCCTCTTGAGTTTCTCCCTAGCTACCCCTTCATCCTTCATATGTCATTATCTAGCATCCTGAACACTAGTAGAAAACAAGAGGGGCTCATCATCATCAAGACTATCAAGACACTCATACTGACTAACATCAAGATTCTTAGTGGTGATGGATAATGTATCATCCATCTCTTCTGGTGGGTTCTGGGTTGTACTATTGGATAAATGTGCTTTATCCAAGGCCTAGAAAGTTGGCTTGGATCTTGGAAAACCCATCATCCATTCCTACACACCACAAGAAACTCTACAAACCTCTTTAGATAACCTACAAAAAATACAAAGTCCATATGAATTATCATAGAGGTGTTAACACAAAGTGTAAGGATCTCCTCTCAAAGCCCAATAGCCAAAGCAACTATCCAATCAAATCTAATGCCCTTCATAAAGACCTTATTAAAGGTCCACCCCTGTGCTAGGTCGATTACCTTCTTCTGTGATAGCAATTTGAGAAACACACGAGACCTAAATAAAGGATATGATTCCTTTGTATTAGGATTTGTGAAGGTATCCATTGAAATTCCAGAGTGTCCCATATTAGCACCAAGCCACTCTAGAACTTCATTGTAATAGCTTGATTCCCTTGTTGTCCTAGTGGGAATTTTTACCCTATCAGCAAGGACACCAATCAAGTCATAAAAGAGGCCAAGACCTATGTCCATGTTCACCTTCACACCTTGGAAAATGGTGCTAAAATGAACAACCTTCTCATCAAAGGAGTTGATGACATGTAACATCTTCATAGTAGGAATGGAAGGAATAGATGCCATGAATACATTGAGCAAACCTGCATGTTGGATGTTTGCTTGAATGTATCTAGGTGCCTATCCCTTTAGCCACTTCTATGCTAATGTCACTTCACCAAACTTCAAGATGAGGGTATACTCATGACATGAACCTAAAAGTGGTATAGTGACATCAGCCGAGGTGGAAGGTCTTATGAAGTAATAATAAAATCTTATCATCAATATGAGCAATTTCAATGATTAAGCAAAGTAGTAGAACACTCACAGTTATAGCCATACAAATACTAGAAGTTATAGTCTTTACATTTACCTTTCCTTTTCTTCTGTGGTGTGGAGGTCCTAGCTACAAGAGTCTGATCTATGCTATTAATATCAACCCACCAGTTGTGCATTGTCCTATCATCCTTACACTTTCTGTATACATGGTTAAACCTAGTGACGTATTTATCAATGTTTCCTCTTAACTATTAATACACAATAGTTCAAGTTTGACCACTCTTTATGAATTCTTCCAAAGTAATTTGAGCCAATACCAAGATTTGATCATTGATGAACAAGCCCTAATCATTAACCTTGTTCCTACAAGAAGTTGTAAAATCAATGAAGTTAAGGAAGGTAATCAAGCCAAAAGCATAAAAGTATTACAATAGCCATGTTTACCCCTATAGATGGTACATGGTGCCAAGTGGATTTTGGAATAATGTGTGGGCCTTATGCACGACATCAGAGTATTGTTAGTATTATACTAACCATACTCTAGCATCATCCAAATATTTGTAAGGTAATGTGGACTTATGGCATCTGCTGGTCCCCCTGCAATCTTAGGAAGCACTCTATCAGTAATGTATCTAGAAATCAATCCAAATGCCTGAGGCAATAAGGCCTCCACAACAACCTTGGCTACATCCATAGAGAAGTGTGACCATAGCATCACACTAAAATTTTTGAGGTAGGCAAGAAAGTCCCTTGCCCTAGGCTAGAACTACAATGAGAGCTTTCCAAAAGGGAGGTCATGTTATGGGGTGTTGGTCATAGGGTGACCAATATAGCACAAGATGCCAACTAGCTCCACTATGATGAGGACAAGCATAAAAAGGACCTTGCATGAAGCAAAGCATAAAAACATTATGACCAATTGAAATTACTTAACAAACTTAGATAACATCTAGTCGGGGGTGAAATTAGCCTTTATAAAAAGCTCTAAGATGCCTATCTAAATCAGTCTAAGTAATTCCACAAGAAAACATTATTATAAGCTTTCATAACCTTACATCATGACCAATAGAAATTTCTTCACAAATTTAGATAAAACATCTTGTCGGAGGTGAAATTAGCCTCTATAAAAAGCTCTAATATGTTTATTTAAATTACCTTAAGAAATTCCATAAAAGCATTATTACCATATTTATAGCCTTTATAGCCAAAATTTCATAGCCCAAAACTATGTCTTAGTCAAAATTATGCATAAATTTAGAAAAAGCATCTAAATTATGCAAAGCATGTATAAATTTGGAAAAATCATCTAAGTTATGCACAAATTTAGAAAAAGCATAATAAACTTAGAAAAAGCCATGTAGCCATAGTAAAAGATTTTTTAAAATAGAAAAAGCTTTTACTCTTCTTAAAAAAGAAAAATTAAGTATTAGTTTTACATATTCACAAAAGAAAAACATAAGTTATATATATCAACCATGATTTTTGCCTTGATTCACACAACTATAGCCAAAAAATTCATAAAAAAATCATTTGAGATCCAAACGGAGTGATTCCACCACCGTTTGAAACTGTAAATCAAACCCTACATACCCATGCTTAGAAAAAAATTAAAACCTTTGTCGTTTATGCAAAGAAAAGTCATTAATTTGGATAATAATCCAAAAATAACACAAACATCCTTATTACACACCCTTAGTAAAAAATTCACAGAAAACTCGTTTTAAGTCCAATCAGAGTGATTCCACATCTATTGAAAAGCTGAAGCCAATGCCTATGTACTCATGACTAGAAAATAGCCAAAATATTTTCTTTTTCCATAGAAAATGTTTTCCAAATTACATAAAATTACAAAAATGGCACAAACAACCTAACTATGCAATGTTAAGAAACCATCCATAACTTCTTCTTTTCACAATAAAATTAAATGAGATAATAGCCATCGGAAAGCTTTAAAAAAGGGCTACTAACACTTAACCTTAAATTTTATAAATTTATAGCCGTTATATCAACAAAAATACACAACATTTCTTGTTTTTCCATGCTAAAACTTCAAAGATCTCAAAACCTAGATTTTATATAGCCACGGAAATAGTTGAAATAGTCAAAACTATTGAAACACATTAAAATACACAAAATATGATGGGGGTAATATTTTTTTAAAATTTAATTTTAACAAATCCTAAGGCCCAGATCTAAAAAATGACCATACCCCAAAATTTTGGGAAAAAAGCATGAAACAGCAAGCCCTATTTTCAAAATCAAATCTACAAAAGCTAAAATAATGAAATGACCATGGATCCATGTGGAAAAAAAAATAGGAGGTGGGATTTTATTATAATTCCATTTTAATCCATCCACCAAAGTAGATCTAGAAAAAATGGCCTAACACATGGAAAAATAACTTGAAAAACCTTTGAAAAAAGGCAAAAATAGGTAGAAATGCCTACCTTGGAGTAGTAGCGAAAGTAGCTTAGATGGAGATAGGCTTAGGTTCCTATTCTAGATCCCAAGCATGTTCATCCACCTTCTAAATCATTGGGTTTCAGCTCTTTCCCCCTTGTTGCTTTGTTGCCATGGAAGGCTCAACATTGAAAATGGCTAGAATCTGAGAAGGATGAGAGGTCAATGTTGGTTATGAGGAAAAGAATTGGTTGTTGCTGCTAGAAGAATATCTACCAAAGCTCTCCTCTAATGAATTGTTACTATAGAATGATAACTATGGTCAAAACTTGCAAAATTTGACATATAAAACTCATCTAAAACCTAAACATACATGTTGAAAACCCAACTACCAATTCAGTGCACCATAACTAAAAGTGCACTAAAGTGCAAGAGGGAGGGGGGGAGTTGAGTTCACATTGGTTTTGGGTGGGAAAGTTGAGTTCACTTTTTTAAATTTTAAATTTTTGGATTGTGGGCCCCACCTTGCACCTTCATTCTTGAATAAAATTTGCATCAACACTAAGATTTTTACGAATTTTCACACTTAAAACCTTATGGCAACCTTAACCTACCTTTTTCATTAGAATTACAAATTTTTTTCTATTTTTAGTAACCCAAACTTACCTTTTTCAACTCCAAGTTTCCAAAAGTAGGTAAGACATGAATAAAGCTAGACACCATGGGTTTCCACACTGGGGTAGTAGTTTCTAGCATGGAAGAAGGGGGATAACACTCACTCTTACCTCTCAACATCCATCTAGCATACGATTAACCATAAAATCAACCCCACATGACCTAGAACCCCTCCAAGCATCTCTGACAACCTTGGAACCTCACCAAACCTAGTCAAAACTGGTCAAAATTGGTTGAAATCTAGGATTTAGTGTTTTCCATATTGGGGAAGGCTTCTTCCACACTAAGCCTCTCACCTTCAATTTGGATAGATGGGGGAAAGCCAAAAATTACCTATATTAATGACATAATAACCATTTCTTAATGCTTGTAACCCCTAGACCCTATTAGAACCCTCTAGAACTTCCAAAAGCCTAAATATTGGTCAAATATGGCACAAAAATTTCATCCCCCTCTCATCTAGTTAGAGCCACCATGCTTGCTGTGGAAGAAAGGGAAGATTACATGAGATACTTACAATCCTCCAAATTATCAATTCTTGACACCCAACATTGACCATTGACATTGACAACCCCAGAAGTTGACATGCATGGTCGATCAACTATTGATTTGGCCTAGATCTAACTTTCTTCACTAATGGAGACCTCTTCCATGCTAATAATTCCATCCTCAACATGAAAAAATGGAGGGAAAGCTTGAAAACCCCCTCATAGCCTCCAAAATGACCAAATCTTAACCTTAGGGATTGATGGCCAACATTAGTAACCCTGTGAACACTCATGCATAGCTAGATTGATCATAACAGGGTCAAAAAGCTTTCCCCAAAATTTTCCATGCTAATAATGGAAGCCCCAGCATGGAAAAAGAGGGAAATCCCAAAAAATTTCCTAATGACCTTTGAAATAGCCAAATTTTGACATCAAGTATTAGCAATCAATGCTAGTAACCTTAAAAGCTGACATGCATGACCGAAAGTGGCCACAAATGGCCAAAAATATTTTCCCCCAATTTTCCACACTAAGCATGGAATCCCTAATGTGGAAAAAGTGGGGAAGCCGAAAATTTGCTTAATGACCTTTGAAACAACCAAAATTTCACATCAAATGTTAACAGTCGACAATGGCAATCTTAGAAGCTTGCATGCATGATCAAAAGTGATCAAGAATGGCCAAAAATATTTTTTCCAAAATTTCCAAGCTGTGCTTGGAAGTCCTATCATGGAAAAAAGGGGAAAAGACTAAAATTTTCCTAATGACCCTTGAAACAACGAAATTTTAACATCAACTATTAGCAATCAAAGCCAACAACCTTAGAAGCTCACACGCATGAATGAAAGTGATCACAAAGGGTGAAAAAGCTTTTTCCCCCAATTTTCCACACTTGGAATGGAAGCCCTAGTGTGTAAAAATGGTGGAAAGAAAAAAATTACTCATCATCCTTCAAAATAGCAAAATTTTAATACCAAGCATTGACCATCATCACTAGCAACCTCAGGGACTTACCTGCATGACCAAAAATGATGTAAAAGTATAAAAATATATTTTCCTCTAATTTTTCCACTAGGAATACTATCCCCAGAATGGAAAAATATGGGAAATCTTTAAAACCACTTATCAAACCAATAAACTGATTAGTTTTGACCCCAAACCCTAATCTTCAACCCTGATAGTCCTAAAGGTTGACATGCATGGTCAATTGAAGTTAAAACTAGGCTAGATCTAAGTTCTATGGTGCCTTAGAGCTGGGTATTCCTCCTTCCTTGTTCATCAGCATGAAAATTAATGGGAAAACTCATTTGGAATCCATAACTACCTCAGAACATCATTAATTGAGCGTACATGTGCTCTAGGATCCTATTAACATTATTTGAAGCCTTCAAACTTCAAGAAACTAATGTTAGAGGGATAAAAATTGATTCCCCTTAGTTTTCCATGCTAAGTATCCTAGTCCTAGCATGGGAAAAATAGGGAAGCCCAAAAAAATGCTTAGAGATACCCAAAATGACCAAACTTTGAGACCAAACCCTAGTCCTTGACCCCAATAACCTTGGAGGCTGACATGCATAATTGACTAAGGACAAAATTAGCCTATATTTGAGTTTCATGGTTCTTCCAAACTAGGGATCCCTTTTTCCATACTAAGGATAGTCTCCGTAGCATGGAAACTCAAGGGAATACTTTTTGGAACTTCTAAACGCCTCATAATTACATTAAATGATCTTTCATGCACTCTAGAATCCTAGTAGTAGCCACTGGAGCTCTTAAACTTCATAAAACTAATCCTAGATGGTCAAAAAGTGGCTCCACTAGTTTTCCATGCTAAGCTCTTCATCCCCTACATGGAAAAATGGGGGATGTTAAGAAACCACTTAGGAATGCTCAAAACTTCCAAATTTTGACATTGATTCATAGCCCTTGACCCTAGCAACTTTGGGAGTTAACATGAATGGTTGATTGTGATCCTAATTGTTCTAGATCTAGGATTCTCACTTCTTCCATGCTAGAGTAACTTTTCCAACATGGAGAAAAGGGGTAATTTTTTCTTTTCCACTTTTGTAGGTGAGATGGCACTCTTGAAAGCTAAAGATCTACACTGAAGAAGCCTAGGAGCTCATAGCCTCAAGATTTTTCTTGTTTGACCTCATTTCAACCTATAAAATTCATTTCCCCCATTCTTCCATACTAGAGTAACTCCCCTAGTGTATTAATAGTGGGGAAGACCTTAAGTACCCTTAAATAGCCTTCCAACGAGCCTAAAATTAGCTAGAAACTTGCAGAATTGAAGTTTATAGCCTTAGGGGCCTAGAAACCTAGTCAAAGTGCCCCTAAATTACTCTAAATTTATAAAACAAGTGTTCCCCTATTTTTTTCACACTAAGTATCTTGTGCACAATGTGGAAAAAGGGGGGGAAGCCATTTTGACACATCTTAACACTCAAAATTGCCTCAAAACGAAGTTAAGAGGTGCACAAGTTCTAGATCTAGGCTCTAGCAACTTGTTAGATCATGTTTGAACTTATTATTACCTTGAATTTTGGTTTTCCATGCTAAATCCCCTCTTTTCCATGTTGGTGAATGTGAAAACAAGGGTGGAAGGCTTCAAGACCTACTTTTTGGCATTTACAAACCTCCAAAGTGCCCAATTTTGATGGACTTACCCCTGCACTACCTTGGGAAGGTCCTAGAACCTAAATTTTTGACCTTTGAGCATCTTAAAACATATTTTTTTTTAGTTTCCACACTAAGGGTCCTTGTTTCCATGCTGAGCTTAGTGTGGAAGCATCAAAACACTTGATTTTTAGGTCCAAACAACCTTAATTGATACCTGAACTCATATAATAGCCTTATAGCCTTAAAACATGACCCTCTAAGCCTAAAAGTAGAAAACCCTAACCATTTTTTACCTATATTAGCCAGATTTTACTATATATAGCCTATTTTTCTTGATTGTTTCCTTATTACATAATGTTTTAGGTTTTTTTTTGGACTTATGTTGCCTTGTTAACCTTGTTAACCTTCTATGGCTTTATATAGCCTTAAATGTTCACTGTTTGTCTTATTTCAATAATATTTACCTTTTTTGACCTTTAAATGATATCAAATAGTGGGGTTTGACCATCCTTGACCACCGTTTGACACCATATCATCATGGCCCACTAAGGCCTTAAACTAGCATCATGGCTTGCTAAGGCCTAAAATTGGCAAAATTGTGGCCTTTATTAACCATTTATAGCCTTATACTTTCCCTTATTTGACCTTTATGTGATCTTTGTTCACCTCTATTGCACTTTTTTGAATTGACCTTATCTCATTGATGACCTTGAATGGCCTTGATTACATTATATTTGCATGTTTTTTATGGCATTTTAACATTATCTATTCACTTTTACCTAGGTGCCAATTAATATACTTTTGGTTGAGATGCAAGATCAAAGTATGAGTAAATGGGAGCAAATCAGTCTTCCTTTGTATCTACATGAACCTCATAGTAATATAAAATTCTGTATATCCTGATTGCCTAGATCATGAGCATGAGAGTCTTGTAGACCACATAGCCTTAATAGAAAAACCTCTAGAATGGCCTAAAAACCTAGTTAGAACCCTTGACTTAAAAGTAGAATACATAACTGAAGACTCTCTAATTGAGGTTCCTATTACAACACACAGTTGTAAGGAGAAAACCCTTAAACTACATTCCTCACTAGAGCCTCAATGTACCCAAGACATCACCAAAGTATTATAGAACAACATTAAGGCATTTTCCTAGTCATATGAAGATATTCTAGGCCTAGACCCACATCTAGTCTAGCACAACATCATACTAGACCCTAGCATTAGACCAATTAAGGAAAAAGTGCACACAATTAGACTTGATTTGGCCTTGGTAGTTCATGATGCAATCTCAAAGCTCTACCAAGAAGGCTTCATTGGGGATATCAATTACACAGAATGGGTATCCAACATAGTGGTAGTCTCTAGGGAAAATGGGAGTATTTGTATTTGCATTGATTTTCGAGACCCAAATAAAGCAACTATTAAGGATGACTTTCCTTTGTCTAGTATTGATCAACTTATTGATACTACAGCCAAACATACCTTATTGTTCTTTATGGATGGATTCTTGGGATATAACCAAATTAGGATAAACCTTGAGCACTAATTTAGCATGACCTTTATGATCCCATGGGGTAATTTTTGTTATACCATGATGCCCTTTGACCTTAAGAACATCAAAACAACATACCAGAGAGCCATGACTTATAAATTTAGTGATTACATGTTAGGTTTTCTTAATGATTACATAGATGACATAACCATGAAGTCTAAGATAGCCGATGACCATGATAATGACCTAGATCTTATGCCTAAATGATGCCTCAAATATGATCTTAGGATCAATCCTAAGAAGTGTGTCTTCTTTTTCAAGACTGATAAGATGCTTGGCTTTGTAGTCTCTAAAATAAGGATACATGTAGATCCTAATAAGGTTAAAGACATATCTAAATTAGAGCACCTACCAACCTTAAAGAGCTTCATGGATTAAAAGGTAGATTATAGTTTATTCATAGGTTTATTTCTAGGCTTACATATAAATTACAACCCATCCAACATTTTCTTAAGGAAGGAGTTTACTATGAGTGGATGACTTAATGTTAAGAGGCCTTTGAAAACATTAAGCAAGAGTTGACATAACTACCGACAATCTATCCTCTGCAATAGGGTAAACAATTTTACATTTATCTCAGCATCTCTGATACATCCATTGCCCCTTTACTCTATTAGAAACATGATGATGGAGCAAAAACACTTGTATACTACCTTATCCACATGTTATTTGCTCACAAGACCCAATACATTGATGTGGAGAAGTATTGTCTAGCATTAGTCTTCTCTTTGAAGAAATGAAGACACTACCTCTTTAGAAGCCAAGTCAACATAATTTGCAAGGGCAACATACTCAGAGCCATAATGATCAACATCTACAAAAGTATCCATATAGCCTAATGGAAAGCCATAACTATGAAGTTTAACCTCCATTATGTCTCTCAATCCTCAACAAAGGGTTAAGCTATAGTCATACAACTCATGGTTTCACCTATTGATGACCAAGCAACCATAGATCCTAAGTTTCTCGATGAACACATTAACATAATTAGCCAAGTACCTAAAGGTTATGAGGTAGTCATGAACTTCAATGAAGCTTCAACTGCCCATGGGGCTAGTGCTGCTACCACTGTAACATTCCCATCTAGTGAGATCCAACCCTTTTCCTATTGTTTTGGATTCCTATGTACCAATGACATAGCAAAATATGAGGGTTTGATCAAAGGGATCACTGTAGCTTATGACCTAAAAATTAGACTCCTAGCCATCAAAGGCAATTCATAACTCGTGGTTAACTAAGTAACCAAAGTCTATGCATGCAAAGCTAAGCACTTACAACCTTACTATGAACTAGGGAAGTAGTTATTACAAAAGATCATAGGTTTTGATGTCCAACACATACCTCCAAAAAAACACCATAGCTAATTTAATTACAACATTAGCCCTTAGTATTATGCCAAATGTGTTTAGCAAGTTGGCCACCTTAACTATGGACTGTGCTACTCCCATCACACAGAACACTGAGGATACCTTTGTCATTGTCACTCATATTGCTCCTCCCAAGGAGTGGTATGATGATATCAAATTTTACCTTATGCATGGTGAATCCTTACAAAACCTAACTACTACTCAAAAGGATGTCATACACTAGTGATTTAAGTAATATGTCATTGTAGGTGATAACACATTATGTCAATAATCCTATGATGGCATACTCCTAAAGTGGTTAGGTAAAACCAAAGCCAAAACACTCCTAGAGGAGGTTCATGAGGGTGTTTGTGGAGGACATATAGGACCTAGAGCCATGGCTACTAAGATTAGATGGTTAGGCTACTATTAGCCCCATATGAAAAATGAGTACTTGCAAAACCTTAATCAATGCAATACATGCCAATGATATAGCAACCTGATACATGTATCACCAACTGAGTTACATACAAACTAGATAACCTTGTCATTTCAATGATGGGATTTGGATATCATTATACCTATAATGCCTAAGTCTTCCACAGGACATAGATTCATCATCACTACAACCAAATACTTTACCAAGTGGGTTGAGGTTACTCCCCTAAGGAAGATCTTATCTGAACAAGTTTGCAAATTTATCCTAGATAACATTGTAGCTCATTTTGACATACCCATGACCATAGTTATGGACAATGGACCTCAATTTAGTAGCTAATAAACCAAGGATTTCTATGACAACCTAGGCATTAAGCAGTTTTTCTCATCACCTTACTATCCTTAAGCCAATGGACAAGCAAAAGCAAGCAACAAGGCCATCATCAACTTGCTCAAGAAGATTCTCAAAAATAGTAAGTGGAAGCGGCATGAGTAGCTTGTCCATGCAATATGGAAATACAGAACAACCTATCACATAACAACTAGCATAATCCATTATAGCCTTTTATATGGTTCTAAAGCTATTTTGCCTCTTGAATTGCAAGTTTCATCACTTCATGTAACCTTGACTAACTTCATCAATGGTGAGCAAAATAAGGAGTTGTGGATGGAAACCATAGATTTTTTGAAGGAGCAGAATATGCAAGCACTTTCTCACATCAAGCACTATTAAGATAGGTAGAAGTGGTAGCATCACCATGACTTAACCATGCACAAGATCAAGGAGGGGGACCTAGTCCTCAATGCCATTTATGAGCATGTAGATAAATTCTTAGCTAACTAGGAAGGATCCTTCATTGTCACCAAAGCCTATGAAAACATAGCATTTAAAATAGCTGACATGGATGGGAATGAGCTAGCCAATCCTATTAATCATTCCTATCTAAAGCCATACTACATGTAGCCATCAACAAGTGAGCCTACTTTCAATGGTCAGCTACAATCTTAAACTAGCAACACAGCCTTCCAGGGCCTTAAACCAATACCATAGCCCCCCATAGCCTTAAACTAGCACCTTTGGTGGCCTAGATAGCCTAATTATCATATGGCCTATATGCATTGTAGTGTTATAATATGCAAATTTTTTTGTATTCTTTGTTAGTGCCTCTCAGGTTTATCCTCCACGAACCAACAAAGAGGGGCCACTGAAACACCATAAAAATTTGCATGTTAGAGCCAATCTTCATCATGGAGCTTTCACTCCATGAAAAAGGGTAAAACTTCATTGTAAATGTAAAAAATGTAACCCACAGTGGGAAATTTCACATAATTTATACTTTTGAGACTAAAAAATGCCTCATAAGTGGTGAAAGCCTTATTCCCCANGGGGGGGCGGGGGGGGGGGGGGGGGGGGGGGGGGGGGGGGGGGGGGGGGGTGTTGGTGGTTTCAAAAATGACTTTTGGAATGCCAAAAAAGGCAATTTTATGGGTTTTATGAGGGGTATACATTTTTATACGCTAGAAACACATGTAGGGGGTAGATCTCACTTAACCCCAGTGTGGAAGCATGGGGGTTTTGGAAACTTTCCCCTTTCAATGTGAAGACAACATGCACAGCTTAGAAACCTTTCCCCTCAACATGGAAGTTTCCCCACAACATGGAGTCTTCATCCCTAGCATGGAAAATTAAATCCCCCAATGTGGAAGCCACAAAAGCCAAAATTCATCACTTCATGCACTTAAACGTTGACTAGCCAAATTAGTAGGCATGGTGGAGAACTCAGTGTAGAAGATTCATCTTCAACTTGATAGGTATTTCTTAGTTACTATTTATAGTAAACAAAATGGCATGGGGGAAGCACTTTCTAATTATGATAACCCCAAAAATTTTGGCATCCATCTCACTTGAATTTGGCAACCAATTTGTAGCTATTTTATAGCCAACTTGTAGCCATTTTCATAGCCAAATCATAGCCAATTTGCAGCCCCATTCATGGCCCAAAGATCATATAAAAGCCAACCTCAAACACCATTTATAGGTTTAGCATTTTTGACAAGATTCAACACTTTACATTGTTAAATAAATTCTTAGTGAAGTTTAGCAATTTTTCATAATTCCATACTTGGGGCATTTTCAAGCACTCAAGGGTTATTACAAGTCCCCATACTTGCATTCTCTTAAATCCCAGCATGGAAGCATTGTAGCCTTGAGATTTGTAAATTTTGGATGTCAACATTACACTTTTGGGATTTCCAAACCCTATCATGGAGCAATCTGGCATCCAAATTTTTCACAATTCTCACCCTCCAGTCGTGATTCAAACTTACTAACCTAAGGTTGTAGTAGTGAAGCAAAGTTCAATAGTATTAGGAGTGGCTTAGCACCCATATAGTGAAGTAAATCATATCAACCTCAATGAGTTTTGAACTCTTGCATAAGTGAACTCTCTTTCTACTCATCCAGGCATCATTTGTACACATTTTTCTAGTTTATTCTTTATTCTTCCTTGAGAATGTCTTAAGTTTTGAGTTTTTTGTTCAAAATAAAATTTATTTTCTTTGCATTATTTAGATCTATTTTTATTCCCATATTTTGCATTTCATAAGTCCCTAGTTGATCTACTGGATTGGCCAAGGTACCTTGAATCCCATTTTTCTCACAGAGGCCCTAGAGATTTGAGGTTGGGAAATTGTTACACCAAGGATCCTTAGTTTTTTAAGCAACCAAGGTTTTAGTCACAACACATTGGATGCCTTATCCATGGATGTAATCAATCTTGGTATAGACTTTGATGGATTAACTTGCTTTGAACCCTTTTATTGTTGTCTACCTTTAATGGGCTTAGTTGTTGCCTTGGGGACAAGTTATTTTCAATATTGTTGTGGTAATGACATCTTGTTAATTACTTAGTTTTTGGTCATTATAGGTAGGATTTGGTCATGGGTTGTCATGGTTTTTCTTATCAAGGATGGAGGAACCTAAATACCAAATGGTTCTTTAGGCTTAGAAGGGTTAGTAACATGTTGATTGTATTGTGATTTTGATGCCACTAAAGGTGGGACATGTATGATGAAAGGGTTCTTAGGAGATGGAGGTGAAGACATCCTAATGAAGAATGAGGCTTTAGTCTTTATGTTTTGAGATTGAGGTGGTACCTTAATAACAAAGTGCTCTAGGAGGATTAGAGCATCTGGTTGTTGTGAATGCAACTAAAGTATAGGAGTTATTAGTGTTTGGAGAGTCAAGCTCATTTAAAACTAGTTCCCCATGGTCAATAATATTTTAGATGTCATCTTTCAATGCTAGGAAAAAATTGGCATCATTACCAACCATTTGATGATAATGGTAGAATCTATCTAGTGTAAAGTACTTCAGTACCTTTAGATCATCTTTAGCTACTATTTTTGAGTCTCTAGATATCTCACAAAGATGAGCATGCCTCTTACAAGCCTCCTTGGATAGTTGCTTATGTTGAATTTGATTGTTTTTAAGAAACTATTCTAGAATATTAGAGGGCTTCATAGGCAACTTTGTGTACTTAGACCTATCTTTATATTCAAAGTTAGGTCTTGGCTAGAATGACATGGATGGTTATGATAAGTCAAAATATGTGTTGCATGGTGTTGATCCTTATCTTTTCACTTGCTTTGTATCCTTGGATAATGTAGGCATAGTTGTTTGTTCTTGCTTAGTTCTATCTCTATCACTCCTTGTGTATTAGTTTTTATAGGCCATGTAGGCTAGATTGTTGCTAGCTTCAATAACTTCTTCTATGTTCTTGGATTGTGAAAAGGCTTGGCCCAATGACTAGGGTTCTAAGTAATATAGTTTTGACTTGATAAAGTTGTTGACTACTTCCTTGAAGATGGCAAAGAGGTGGGGTTTAGAGATGGGCTCAAGGATCTCGTTAAGCATTGCATTCCATCTCTAAGTGAACCTTTGTACTAGTTCAAGTGGCCCCTACTTTCTCTTCAAAAGTGAATCCAATGTTGTATCAAGATTTAAGTTGTATCTAAAGCAATTGACAAATTGATTTATCAAGTCTTCAAGGGAGGAAATAGAACCCTCAAGTAAGATACAATGCTAGTTTAAGGATATAGGAAAAACTTGAAGTACTCCATGTGGCCATGCTTGAAACAAGAGACACTTAGATCGAAAGGTGACAATTTGGATCCTCTTCATCATTGTATTTGGTAAAGTTTGATATGTGAATCTATATAGTTAAGGTTACTTGGGACATAGCAGGGCTAATAGGATCATCTTGGTAAAAGTTCATGACCTTTACCATCTAAGTGGTAGAGGCTTTAAGCTTTTATAGCTCTTTAGTGAGGTCTTTGATGATCTGGAAGGCTTGATCTAGACTTTGGGGCATTCCTATCAGTTGTGGGGATAGATGGCTATAGAGGGAGCCAAGAGGCTTGGAACTATGCAATAGACATTGGTATTAACAACAAAGGCTGTGTGATCATTTTGATAGGATGGTTAAACAAAGAGGAGGATAATTGCATTGGGATGTGAGATATAAAGGGGACAACTGGGGTGTGATAGGATTTCATACCTTTGGATCCCATAGAGAGGCCCATCAAGATGGAGAAAGCATAATATGTGGTTAGTACCATAAGTGATGGTCTTAAGAAGTGAGGTTGTGTTGCAAATGGCATGGATAAAAATAAGGAGGCTGATTGACACATAGGTTGAGCCTGATGCATGGCTATAATTGCTGTCAACCCAAACATGATGGGATGGACAAGAGAAGAGGAAAGTTGAACTATTTCCACATATGAGGTAGGGGATATGGAGTTGGGTGCAGCTATTTGGGGAGCTGATTATTGCAAAAAGCTCTCGATGAAGGTATCCCTCTCTGGTTCAACCTCAAATTCATTTTGTTCTTCCTAGTGTCCATTTGAGCTAAGCTCCTCACTTCACTCATCAATTTCTATGAGTTGTATAAGCGTGTGTGCATAGAAGTGAGTAAGGGGAATCTTGCCATAAGGGGATGGGATGTATTCTTTCCCATCCTGATGTATGATTTTGAATAAATGCTTAACATCAAATTCAAATGTGGTATTAGCAGCTTGACATGTATTTTGACATAGAGGAAGTTATTAAACTCGTTATTAATCACAGAAAATTTTTTGTTTTTGCCCCTCTACCTAAGTGATTGTCTATGCTCCATGATGATTGGGTCTTTCAAGTCATCCACACAAACTTTGTCTTGATTAGAGGCCATGTAGTTAAGGTCGAGTGGCAATATAGTGGATTAGTGAAAAGGAATCAATGAAGTGTTAATGATGCTTAGTGTATGAAAGTTGTAGTGTCATTGAAAGTTGTACATCAATGACACTTGAGCATTAATGATATTTGAGCATTAATGATACTTATGCATCAATGATACTTGTAGCATCAATGACACTTAAGCATTAATGACAACTGTAGCATCAATGACAATTGTGGATTAAGGATACTTAAGTATCAATGACAATTGTGAAGCATCAATGACAATTGTGTAGCATCAATGACACTTGAAATTTTCCAAGCTTTGTTAACACTAGAGAATTAGAGAGAGGTCATAGTGTCTACACAGCAATCACAATTGTAAAATTTAAAAATTACTTTTATTATTTTTAAAACAAAAATTTTTGTAGGCAATGATGCTACACACTACAACAACAATAATAAAATTGAATTTTCTCAAAGTTTCCAATTGTAGAGAGAAAAAGGTAATGATGTTATGCTAGAAAATGCACTATAACCAATGATAGAAAAAGGTATTTTTTTCATTAGGAACTGGTTGTAGCAAACAAACTACAACAAGTAGAACCCAAATTCAATTTTTAATTAAATTTTTAAAAATAAAAATAGGCAAACACTGCAACAAGTTTAGATGAAGAAGTTAAGTAAAGGCCCTCCTTCCAGCACAAGAAACTATAGTGACAGAGAAACTTAGTGCTAGAGGGCCAAAGATCTCCATTAGAATAGTTTAAACTGTTGATCCATAGGCCTCAAAAAGGATCTATAAGCACCTCAAATGGTCTAGCAAATCACTTGAGAACTTGAACATCTATTACCAAGTATCAATGAAATGTATATGAATTGTAAATAAGAAAGAAAATATTTGTCAAATGAAACCAAAATGAAAACGTAATTGTAGAAAATGTAGAAATAAAATATAGCACAAAACTACCAAAACATTGTATTAAATGTTTTGAAATAATGTAACAAATGGATTTTGAAGATACAAATTGGGGCTTTTATAGCCTGTAATTGAAACAATAGATTTTGACTTTGACATAGGAGGCAGGATGTGTTCTGCAGTCTCCTTTGACAAATCTAGCATTGCATAATCTAGCTATAAATTGATTCTTGACATCTCCAAGGCTCTGCGTATGGAACAATGATGATGGTCATCATGGACTCTTGGGAATCTATACTACTCAAAAGTCTCAAGTTTGATGCATATACAAAAATGCAAAAAGTCCTTACGATGAATTTGATCATCTTTTAAATAGGCCTTTTGTTCTTTGTATGATCTTTAGTTAATTCTATCATAATTTTCTAATAGATTTCTAGCACCTTCCATTATACTTTGGACACCTTTGCATGCAACATCAACATCAGTACTATAAACTCATGACACTAGCATAATGTTGGTACCATAAATTCATGACACTGGCATAGTGTTAATACCATTAAGTCATGATGCCAACATTACATAAGTACAATAAATTCATGATGCCTGCATCTTTAGGAAATAAGGAAGTTGTATCTACCTTTATTTTTTCCATCAAATTGCAAAAACTATTGCACATGGGTTATAATATGGATTTCCTTGGGGTGTTTCACCTTCCAACAATCATATTATTCAAGCAGAGCCTATCCTCAATCATAATAGCAATATCAGTAGTAGTGGTAACAACCACAAGCATGGGGGATACCACCACCAAGGCAACAATATTCATACAGGCAACTTGATCCTCATGGATATTATGTTCAATGTCCTGTCTTTCTAGGAAATGTTTCAATCCATGCTACCTCTCATTATTAGCCACTAAATTATTATTGACCCACTACTTCAAGAATGAATTCTAACTCTTATGCACATTAAATAGTAACTAGTTTGTCAATCAAACCTCCTAATTCTCTACCAATGGTACCACCACCGATCATGCAAGGAGAACTACCAACACAACCACAACAAAAGAATGCTACCATGGTAGTACACACATAAGAGGATGTGGTATTGAATGAACCTCAATTTAGGAAATGTCCATTTTTAGAATAAGTCTAGAATGGATTCAAATAATGGGAACTTTACCTACATCAATCCCATATTCATACCCTACTAGGCCTTCACATTCTACAGATCCATATTTGACCACTATCATGCTTACTCAAATTATCACATACTAGATCAAGATAGAAGTACTTCTCCAGAAGGGAATAGATCCAAGGAGTTCCTTAGTATACCTCCATATAGCAAGACATAAATCATGCAAAGATCTATTAGATTTAGGGTCAGGAGTAAGCCTAATTTCACAAGATATGTACAAAGCCTAGAACCTTCCTCCACTAAAGAAAAAAAAATCTTATTAGAGCTTATAGACCAATCAATCACTGTCCCACTTTGATAGGTGGATGATGTCCTCACTACCATAAGTGGTTGATCCTACCTTGCTGACTCACTAGTAATACATGTAAGAAAAAATAAAGGATAATTTTCTATAATCATGGAAATAGCATGGCTTAGCACTATGGATGTTAAGCTATGAATTAGAGACTTGTCCTTGGAAACTTTCAAGGAAGATGAAGTTGGAATCATACAAAGACACTAAGTTCCAAGTATCACATACAATTATGATAGGTGCAATTACATGTAGAAAATCTAGGCCATCAAATAAGAAATCAACATAACATGCAATCCATGTGTAGAAGATATGTGTGTGTAACAATGCCTATATGCAATAGTGACCAAATAAGAAGGCACCTAGTGGTTGATTATTGATAGGGAGATAGAGTCCAAAATATACATTAAATAAACCAATCAAATCATAAGTTCCTATGTTGAAGAAACTAATAAGTTAGAATAGTTAAGGAAGAAACACCCCTATATGCACTCACATCAAGAAGAGAATATTGAGTGGGGACAGTTAGAAATATCTAATAAATTTAAACTATAACCTTTAAAGTTAAAATCCATAATAGAGTGCTAGAATATTCTTTTCTAAATAATAAGAAATCAATAATTATTAATGCCAATCTCGATAAAGAATAACAGAAAAGATTATTGAAAGTGGTGAATAAATGACCAATAGCATTTGAATGGTCCTATGACAAAATAATAAGAATTGATCCACACATATGTCAACACCAAATTTATATGGATCTAGTTGTCAAACCATACCACTAATCTTAAAGAAGATTTAATCCTAAACTTAAGGAAGTAGTAAAATAATAATTAGAAAAACTATTAAAATCAGGGTTCATCTATCCAATCATAGATAGTGAATGGGTCAATTCCTTAGTCATTGTTCCAAAGAAAGATGACAAGTAAAGGGTTTGCATCAACTTTCAATTGTTGAATTCAACAACATTCAAGGATCATTTTCCTCTACCATTTTTTGACCAAGTCCTTGACACTATTTTCAGACATCATTACTATAGTATCCTTGATGGGTATAGTGCGTATAATCAAATCCACATTGCATCAAAAGATCAACAGAAGACCATATTTACCAATCCATGGGGAACATTTTTCTACAAGCATATGCCTTTTGGCTTGTGTAACACTCCTGCTACTTTCCAAAGACTAAAATTAAGTATCTTCCAAAAATAGATTCATAATGGAGCAGAGATTATTTGGAATGATTTTTCTACTTATGGGCTATACTTCAAACAAGCATCGGACTAACTAGAGTAGATTTTGAAAAGATATATTGAAACTAATTTAAGGCTCAATTGGAAAAAGAATCATTTAATGGTCCAAGATGGTATTATTCTAGGACATAAGGTATAACAAAAATAAGTAGAGGTAGATCTTGATAAGGTAAGAGTTATACATAATATCACCCAAAGGCCACAAACTACTAAGGATATTAGATCATTTCTACATCATACAAGATACTATAGAAGATTCATCAAAAAATTTTCAAAGATAGAAAAGCCTTTAATGAAACTAAGAAACAAAATGCACTATTCCCATGGATAAAATAGTGTGAGAAGGTAGTGGAGATAATAAATTAGAAGCTAATAAAAACATCAATCGTTTAAGCTCCAGATTGGTCTAAACCATTCCAACTTATGACAAATGCTTCAAACTACATACTAAACATAGCACTTACTTAGCATAATGATCAAAAAAGATCATATTACATACACTATGCCAATAGAAGCATCACTACAACACAACTCAACGATACCACTATGGATAAGAAGCTTATGGCCATGGTGTATGCACTTGAAAAATTTAGATATTATGTACTCAGGTATCCTATTTACATCCACATGGATCACAGTGCCATAATATTTTTGATTAATAAATCAACAATTAGTCCAAGAACAATACGATGGCTCATAATAGTACAAGAGTTTGACATTACTATGATAGATTAGAAAGGAACAAAAAATGTTGTAGCAGATTACTTGTCAAGACTAAGATGAGAACCACAGAAGTAAGAACAACCATTATCACACTAGTTTCTTGATGAAAACATATTTAGAAAGACAACAATGGCTACCAACTTAACAAACAAGTCATGGATTACTAACTACATGACTTATCTCACTACATAAGAGCTTCTTGTTGAGTAGAACAAGAAATAGAAAGATTAGTTCCTTCATAGAGTCAAGAGATATATGGAAATCAATAAAAATATTTATAATATTTGTGCTAATGGATTAGTTAGAGGGTGTGTTAAGAAGAGAACTAGAAAATAACCTTACAAAATGCACATAAGGGACCATGTGGTGATCACTATGCTGGATGCAGAACAACACTAAAGCTAATGATGGTAGGTTACTTTTGGCCTACCATATTCAAGGATGCACATAAACTCACACAATCTTGTAAAAAATGCCAACATAATGGGAGAGTAAAGGCTAGAAATGAAGGGTCACAATAATGAATTCAACCATTAGAGCCATTTAATATCTAAGGAATTGATTTTATGGGGTCAATAACACCAAGGTCCAATGGAAAATCATACATTATAGTGATAGTTGATTATTGCAAAAAATGAGAAAAATTAGCTACAATTAAAGATTGCATAGCTAAAACAACTACTAAATTCTTTCAACAACACATGATGAATAGATTTGGAGTACCACTTATGCTCATATCCAATAATGGAACACATTTCATGGGAGCTACATTTAAGAAGCTAATGCAAAAACTTAGGGTGGACCATAAATTAACTACACCATACCATCCCCAAGAAAATGGTTAAGCAGAAGTGACTAACTAGGAAATGAAAAGAATATTAGCTAAAATAGTTAGTCAACTTAGAAAGGATTGGATTACTAAGATGAATGATGCTCTATGGACATATAGAACCACATGGAAACATTCAATAGGATACTCACCCTATGAGCTAGTCTATGAAAAACTTTCCACACTACTAATCCAAGTAGAGCTACATACTTTAGCTACTACTAGTAAACTTGAGCTAGACCTAAGCTTGTCTCAAAAAGAACATCTCATGAATCTTAACCTTTTAGGGAAAATAAACTTGTAGCCCTACTGAGTAATGAGATACATAAGATATACTCCAAACATAGCCATGCCACACTCATATGACAAGTATTAATATAGTTAACTAATAAAGTCCTATATTATAATCCCATTCATGTACCACAAAAGTTTCAGTTCCAAATCTTATGGAAAGGACCCTATATCATGCATGCAACATACCCCTCAGGTGTCATGCAGATTTACCACCCAACCAATTACTTAATCTAGTTAATATTCAATGGGTCAAACCATTCTATAGACATCCTGAATCCTCTATGGATTCTACCCAACTCACTAAACAATGCTCAACTAGCTTCATCTTCTAGTTGACCATTTCCAATAATATTCATGGATGTCCTATGTGATACTTAAGCACTAAATTGAATATTTTTCTTTTCTTACAACTTTTTCACATTTTTTATATCTTTTCATTTTTTATACTTTTTTCATTTCTTAATTATTTTCTATTCTTTAAAATATTTTAAATTATTTCTATATCTTTCCATATTTTATCATTTTCTATAATTTTTCATCATTTGTCTTGTACATATTTTTGTGAATTTTCTAATAAAATGAAAAGGAATAAAGTAAGATGTCTTCCTACTAATGTAAAGGTTACCCTATATTATAAAATTATGGAGGACCAATTCTATATACATTGAGACCACATCATCCATCCACTCATTTCAAATAATAAGTGGTTCTTACCATGGTCATAATAATATTTCTTTTACAATAAAACTAAAATAAACTTGTGATCATTATGCCTAGATAGAAAACTGAAGAACCAAGTGGAATGAAAAGGATGTGACGTCAAGGGGATTTGTGGATTCTCTAAGACTACTACTATGATTCTTATCCTATTATTAAGAGTGTATTATTTTCTTGACTTCTAAATAAAAATGGAAGTGTAAGTACAATAGGTGCTATTTTACCATGTCACTAGAAAGACATGTTACCCATTCCTAAAGGTAATCCTCTGGAAAGGTCGACATAGTAAAAAATATAATAAATTCATAAGATAAAATTTATAGAAGTTAAACTATAAAGACATGTTTCCCATGCCTAAATGTAGGTGGCTTCTTAGAAATCTTAAAAATAAGTGTGCTATTAATAAACTCCTTCCTTGAATTATATTGCCAAGTGATAATGCTTCCTGCAGTAGTGGTAGTCTTGTGGTTGCTAGTTTTGGAATGGTATAATGTGATATCATTGGTAAGTTGTATGGACTTGGTTTGGATCTTAGATAGAAAGGCTAATGATCACTTTAACCATACATTACACATAGTAATTTATTATGCCTATGGTAAGATACCTCACATCTAATTTCTGTGATCCATTCTATTTCCATTCCAACTCATTGGTATATATTCTCATAATTCTATGATTTTGTATAATATAGTGTTATTTTCCCATCTTGGAAATACTAACGTCTATTTTGCAATATAGGTATGTTCTACATTCAACTCCTTGAGTACCTACAACCACTTATAGGTGTGGTTATACAAGGGCATTAAGGGCTAAAGCCTACTTTGGAAAGCACCCATGTGTATAATTTTTGTATCTCATATCTAACAACCAATTCCACATTATCTTATGTTTCTAGGACACTTTAATAATCAATTATTACTTTTCTAATTCTTATATACATCCAATAAATCTTCTTTTTGAAAGATTCCTTCTTCATGAAATTCGATCACCAAACTTCTATAATTCAAGAATCATCTATGATTAAAGACTTTTCATTGAAAATTTCTTAAAAATCCAAACTTATATACCTTTCAAACTATCCAATTGACCTAAATTTTTCATTGAAAATTACTCAAAAATCCAATTTTTTAGTGGTGATGTTGCATCCATGATGTCATAGGCCCTACGATGTTGTAGCTACTATGTCACACTGATAAAAATCTATATATACATGCAAGGAGTTAGAGTTTTTTTTTAAAATTTTAGCATTCCAAAGAAAGGGGATTTCATGTTATTTTTCTAAGCTTTGACAACCTAAACTTCCAAGCTTCATAACTTCCTCACCATCATTCTAATTTGCATGATTCTTGAATCCCATTGATCCCAGAGTGCTCAAATTAGTTGTGAGGGATGTATTGCATGTAGATAAGGAAAGTTGAGCCAAAATTTTCTAATTCCATAAGATAATATTAAGGGTAAGTATATGAATAACTAATAATTTTTTAAACAAATTAATGAAAAAAAAAGCTAATGAACCTAAACGATTCTCCTAGCCAACCATCCAGTAGTATCATAAACAAGAAAGAATAACTATGAGGGATCTTACTAATTGAAAAGAATAATAAACAAGGATATCTTTTTAAACTTTTCTAACTCTAAAATCATAATAAATCCATAAATGATAAAAAAGGATACATCATAAATATAACCATGAGCACGAGAAAGGATCATGAACTATTAGGAAATGATTTAAAATCCTTTGAAAACCTTAAAATCTTAATGATTGCAGATGGCCCCCAAAAGACTTGTAGTAGAGGAACCCTCATAGCCTAGAAGCAAAAGACCATGATGCCAAGGTAGAGGACAAGCTAGAGAACAAACTTCATAGGTAGAACAAGCAAATTAGGAGACCCAATCCTTCAATATCCATCAATAAACTCTTGTCATCAAACAATCTACATAACTTGATGCAAAGACACCACCAACTCCTGAACAGGGATAATTCCTCATGTTGTTAGCTGAGTGTCTCAAGGCAATCCAAGAGAAATCCATCATATCCACAGTTATTATGGAATTGAATTTTGGATTATTCCTGAAGTTTACACCAGAAGTTGTCAAAATACAACTCCAAGCCTCTCCTCTATGGCTAGTCTTATCAAGCAGTGGTGAATGGCCCCTAGGAAAGGTATAATAGTTTTGAAAAAACAAAAAATATGATGTAATAGTTAATATTAAAGAAGTTTCCATTCCTTACTCTATTGAAGCTATCACCAAGGCACTTAACATTCCCAATGTTGGAGAAAATGTAGCATAAATATCAATTAGATTTGACACAAACATAAAGTAGGTATGGTTGTAGAGAACCTATGAAAAATAAGACAAAGATTATAGTGAATTAATTTCTAAGGAGAAGATCTATTTCAAAATCGGGACTAATCACTTATTCCCAACCAAAAGACTCAACAAGATCTCCACCTATGCAGCTAGAGAAAGTGTGATTTTAATGCAAAAATTTAATGCCAACATAGCACATTTACTCTTCCTAGATACCCAAAGAAGGTTTGAAGAAAAGAAGATAGGGAAACTTACATTACCATTCCCTTACCTAATCTAGATGTTGTGTAAACAAGTGGGGATTTTGGGATATACCAATGATATTCTAAGAAAATCCTAGAATGCATCCTATGTAAAGATGTTTAAACTAGTGTTTCTAAAGAAGGATCAGTTAGATGAGCTAGCAGGCATTGAGGGAGCAAAAATTTCTACACCAACAAGTAACATTCTAGCTCCAGGATAGTAAGAATAGTAAGAACAAGAAGGACCTAATTGGTCAACACCTACTAGTGATAGACCTGAACAAAAAGCTCCACCTACACAACAAGACTACAAATCTTCAATGAGCCACTTGCAATAAATAAAAAAAACTATCAGTCGGGGAGCAAGTGAAGGTTGTACTCTATATCAAGGGACAACTCTGTAAGGCCTACAATATCCACAAGACTTACTAGTAGGAAAGTATCTCTATAGGTAAGAGAGGATGATGACTAGGCATAATAGATCTTAGGGAAGGCTGCATCTTTTCAGGTGATGTTAGAAACTAGAGAAGGATCCACTATAGTGGTCATGCAACACCAAGATGCAATAGGAGTAGCAAAAGTTATCATTGATTGTATCAAAGAATCCTTTAATGTTCCCATTACAGCATCGATAGATATTACTAGAACTAGATATGTGCAAAAGTTATCCAAAATGTCCATGACCCCAATAGAGGATGAAGATGTCCTTGATCGGCTACTGTAGATGGACCAAGTCATGTAAAATCTCTTCGATATCCCTAGTGATATCACTATAGTGCAATCAAATCTTATCTTCACAAAAGATAAACTAGTTGATGAGTGGTGGAGTAATCCAACACCCAACCATACAAGTCATAGGTATTCACACACAACTAGATTGTAATCCACACATGAGGCAATGTGAATATGCTAGCAGTTGGTTTACATTCATGATCATCATCTTCCCACATGAGTTAGTGACATCTATGAGTATGGCTTAATGCACTATGTGGTATATGATATATTGATGTTGATAGGTCATCTAGCTACTCTTGGTAAACATGGTAAAGTAGAAAGAGTTTCTAAGTCTAAGGAAAATAATAAACAATTCTAGTTTATCCTAGGTGATGGATAACCAACCTTAATTCTTTGAACACATCTTGGATTTATGTAATTATTACTAGAATTACTAAGTACTTCACTACTGGCGAACCAAGTGATAATACTACTAGGTTACCAAACAATCATACTTTATGCTCAAAATCAATCATATCCATTCCACTTAACAAAAATAACAATAAAGATCATGGGAAAGTTAATAGTAACTAAGAAAATAGAAAATAGTAGTCTATGTAATAATGATAAACATTAATCTAAGTAAATAGTAAAGAAACTTAGTAGAGGCTACAATGGCAAAACGTAATCTTGATCTTTATTATTATTCACAATTGTGTAGAAGTACAAGATGCTCAAATAAAGACTTTATACGATCTCTCAACACCATACTATAGGCACATAATTCTAAGTACTTAGAACTAAAATCACTAAAATAAACTAAAGGAGTTTCAGTGAGGATGGATGAAACTGTTGTTGATCTATGCTCCTAAGTGTCATATTTATAGGTAGGCATGTGTGGTACGATATTGGATATCTGATGTTGTAGCTTGGGATTCAATATTGAATAAGAAATATCACAACTTGATATCAAATACTTGATATCATAACCATTCAAAAATTCATTCTACGACTGACTAAAAACTCAACCTCAATTTAAAAAAAATGAGAATAGACTTTCTTACAAAATTGGGAGGTAGATTTACATGACACTTATTACATGACTCTTTATGCTATAGTGGTCTATTACACAAATGAAATAAGTCATGACATGATAAAATTTAACAAAAAATAAAATTTGGATGAAGATTGATGTAGCCTTATGTATTTCCTAGTGATAGTGGCTATTCCATCAGTTGCTTCCCCTTGTCATTAGGCTTTTGGAATTTGTATTGGTTCAAGAGCACCTAAAGCTTTTCTTCCTCCATTCTTAGTTCATGTACCATCCATGCCCTTTGTGCAATGTGTGATGGAGTTAGTACATCCCATGAACATGGAAATTGCTAAAACATTTGATTAGCTTTAACATACCATGCTACAAACTGTCTCCTTTTTTCTTCAAAAGCTTTGGCCTTTTCTCATAGTTCATAATAATATGATAATATTGTAGCTAGGTTTGCTACTACATCTTTCTATCCTTGGTAGCCAACCATTACTACTTCCAGTTTAGAGTTTACCACCTGAAGTTTCTACAAAGCATCTTAATGATTTGTAAACTCTTTCTCATACAATGCATAGGTTGCTGCTACTTGCTATTTGAGCTTATTTCTAGGCCTACTTGTTGTCAAAATGTCCAAGTTAGCATAATGAATGTTAGCTTACCCCATGTACCCTTTTAGATCCTCTATCTATAAGTCTTTATTCTTAACTTCCACCTGGTGGACATGGACGTAACTATCCAAGATGGATTGCCAGTCTAGATTTTGTGCTAAAATGGAACTGATTCTAGCCTTCATCATCTAGATCTCCTTTTTATTGATCTACTTGTACATCCCCACCAGATCATGGAAGTGTTCCTTGATTTCTTCATGTTTCTTTGCTTCATTTTACCACACACTTATTTCGATAGTTGCTTTCTAGCAAATAGCGCATACCTCCTTCATTAAAGAGGTTCTATTTTCTCATGAAAAGTGGCTCATGTCCTAGTTAACCCTCATCAATTGTTCTCTTAACTAGTGGATGCTTTTCTCTAGGATGTTCTACTATTTCTCTGCAGTGGTCAATTGCATATTATCTATAGTGAGTTTCTTGTTTTCTTCTTATGCTACAGTGAGTGCCTTAGCATGTACATATTTTTGGGCTTCGGCTACTAAGGCATTTCACATCGCTTTCTCCCTCTCATTCTCTATCTACTTATTCTGCTTAATCAGGCAACTGATCTACTCTATTTTTAATTATTCTAACTAGTCAAGCATAATGAATTGAGTGGGATCTCTGCACTTTACACTGAGGATTGCAAGCTTTTCTTGTAATCTCAAAATTTTAGGTTTTGCATGCTTCTCCATAGTCTCTGCCATGACCAATTTGCCTTTGGTTGCAATAAGTTACAACTATAGTACAATGCCATCACTTGGGATGTCAAAAAGTATTTTCATCATCTATCCAATCTACAATAGTTGTTCTAACACATATTCATGGTCTACAGGAGTCATTGAGGTTCCATCTAGCATCTGAACATCTTTGGCCCCAATTAGATCTACTAGTGATACAAAAAGTACATTAAAGGATTCTTTAATATGATCTACGATTACTTCTACTACTCCCGTTGCATACTAGTTCTACATTACCAAAATTATGGCTTCTTCTCCAGTCTCTAGCATCACTTAGAATGATGTAACATTTCCAGAGATTTGTTGTGATTACTGAGCCTCTCCTCCTAACTGGGGTAATATTTTCCCACTTACTAGGTCTACAGAAACTGTGGGTTGTATGGAATTATCAATAACTTTGTAAAGATTTTTCTCCTTCCTTAGTTCCCCAACTGATAGTCTCTACAATTTGTTGTACATAACTCATTGATGCCCTATAGTCTTGGGGCATTGGTGGTGGAACTTGTTATTACTATTATTCTTATTGTTGTTGCTCCTACTACTACTCTTGCTAATTTTGTTCTTACTAATGGCCATTGGTACCCACTTCCTATTATTATTTAGTAGTTTGTGTGATTTCCCCAATGCCAATTTGTTCTTCACCCAATTCTTTCTTAGGTGGTGTTAGCTTAAGTAGTTTAGCATATAAAGTGTTCTAGGCCTTCCTAGGAACGTCATTGGTGAATCCCAAGATTTTAGTATGTTTGCAAAGCTTCTTAATAAGGCAAGGGAATGGAAGTGTTGGCTTCCCTACCTTCTTTTTTTTGAACCACCTTTGAATCTCCATAAAGTAAAGTTGTGTGAGATTAACATTGTATTTTCCCATTAGGATTGCACCTACTCTAGCCACATTGGTGGATAATCTATTTAACCCTTTTGTTGGGAACAAGTGATAGGTGCCAATTTTGAAATAAATTCTTTCTTTCAAAGTTAGCTCATTGTATCCCTTATCTTCTTTGCCATATGTTCATTTCAACCATAGTTTTCTAGTTTCATCATCTAATCTAGTGGGTAAATGTGCTACTTTCACCCTTTCATTGTCTATGTTTAGAGCTTTAGCTATCACCTTGATTGAATATAACACATAGAATCCTTCAATATTGATAGTGGTGCCTACTTCTTTATTATGCTAGAATTAATTAGTTCCCCAAGGTACCATTCATGGTTTTTTGAAAGTGTGATCCATAGTAGTGATGCTTGGAGCTATGTCTTTAGCACTTTCGAAACAAACTCCACAAATGGACCAAAGTTCATTTCCACAATGACTATGGTTAAGATTGACTTTTCTTGGATAGCTTGGAGGTACTCTTGTGACAACTGAGGCATTTTCCTTGTACTTGTGGTTCCTCTACCTCTCCTTGGGCTGACTGTCTGATGGTAGGCGTTTCATAATGAATGCTAAAGGATTAAGCTTCCTACTTTGCATGTTCTAAGCCTTGCTCTCCTATTCAGCATCTACCACTAACTCTTGGTTGTTTGCTTGTTAACTATGATGGTTTACCTTGTGTTCCTCTTTTTGGAATCATTTGTAATCAATCAAGGATTTGGAATCACTAAGGTGTTCTCATACAATCTCAATGGTTTTATACCTTACTCATACCCTTAGTTACATTAAGTTCTTAGTTCATTATGATTATAGAGTTAAGAAATTTTTAATAAGTTACTTCTTAAGTGTTAATTTTTTTATAACCCTTCATAGTTTTCTATTTTTTTCTTATTCATGGCTTGTAATGATGGTTATGGTTCCTTAAGAACATTATTTAAGTGTTTTGCCATTAATATGATTGATTTTTATTAAAAATTTTCAATTTTCCCTTCATACTTACCCTTAAAATGCCTTATAGGAGTTAGAAAATTTTGAAAATTTGGCTCATATTTTCCTTACTAGAACCTCCCATGACTAAGATAAGCACTTTGGGATCAAATAGATTCAAAAATTACAAAAATCGGAGTAATAATATGCAAGTTATGGCTTGGGAAATCTAGGAGGTCAAAGCTTAGATTAGCAAAGAAAAATGGAAAAATCTCCCTTAGCACAAATGGAAAAATCATGGAAATTTGGCTAAGTCCCCACATATTTATACTTTTTATGAACCTGATATTGGATACTCAACATCAGGGATCCAATATTAGATGCTTGATATTGAGTGAGAAATTTTCAATTTTCTATTAAGTTTTGAGGACAAAAAACAAATCCTTTTGAATGTATTGGAAGGTTTAAAGCATGCTCAAATGGTCTTAGACTATGAATGATGCATTTTTAGTGCACATTTGGAGTAGAAAATGTGTAAAGAAGGAATCTTGAGTTGTGAATTGTTAATGAGATGGATGAGATAGGTAAGAAGCCTTGTTGTTATAATAGATAGTTTAAATGATATGGAAAGTTTTTATTAATGTTTGTTGATGTTGGAAGGCTCAATATGATTTGGAATCACTTGGCAAGTATAAGATACAATAGTTATACAAGTGGGTCCTCTCCAAAGCTAACTTCAACCCTTAATGCCCTTGTATAATCATAACTAAAAGTCTCCTTAGGCATTTAAGGAGTTGAATGTAATACATGCTTGTTTAGAAAAACACACATGTTAGTAGCACCAAATTAGGAAAATTACACTATGTTACACAAAACCACAAGTTATGACTATTCTTATAGCAAGATGAAATGGACTTAAAAGGGATTATAGAAATTAGGACATGAGGTATCTTACCATAGCCATAATGAACTCTTGTGTTTTACTAGTGGTTAAAGTAATCATTAGCCTTTCTATTCAAGATTCAAACCAAGTCCAAACTACATTTTAGTGACATCACATTTTCTCATCTCTTGGAATTACAATTACAATACTACGACTATTTCAAGGAGTATTTTCACTTGGTGTATTATCCAAGGGAGGATTTTATTCATGGCACTTTTTTATTTTTTTAGATTCTTAAGAACCCAACTACCTTCAAGCATGGGTAACATGTCTTTTGAGTGGGACCCACCAAAAATTTATTCTGTGCTCTTTTATTTTTATCTAAGTCAATCTTACCATAGGTAACATGTCTTTCTAGTGACATGGTAAGGTAGCACTTATTATACTCTTACTCCCCTTTTTCATTAGATCTACAAGGATATAATATAATCTTAGCAACATGATAGAACTTACAATAGTAATCCAAAAAAATCCACAAATCCCCTTGATGTCACATCCTTTACATTTCCTCTTGGTTCTTCACTTTTTCCATCTAGGCATAATGATCACAAGTTTATTCTTAGTTGTATGATGGAAAAGAATATCATTATGGCCATGGGAATAACCTCTTATTAATGGAATAGATGGATGGATGGCATGGCTCACTGTTCAAATAAGCAATCCCTTATGAATTAATAACATAGAGAAATCTTCACTTTATTGGACTACGTCTTGTCTTATTCTTAACATGTTTCATAAACAATCAAAATTATTTACAAAGAAAATGAAAAAAAATTATAAAAAGATAGTAAGAATTGGAAAAAGATGTAAAGAATGAAAAATGTTAAAGAATTGAAAAATTTGAAAGAATATTGAAAATTTAAGAAATGAAAAAGTATAAAAGAACAAGAAAATATCAAAGAATGTGAAAAGTATAAAAGAATGAAAAAATTGTATCAAGAAATAGTAAAAGTAAAAAAAATTGTAAAACAAAAAACTAAAAAGCACTTATTAATTTTTAAAGTAAGATAAAGCATTTCCTCCATGACTAAATTCATGGGCAAGTGTTTGGAAGATGCTCCCTAAATCTCCTAGATCATACACTCTAGGTGGTTTACTTACCATCTTTAGTGATCTAACTTCTCAGTTATTGGTGCACGGGTTACATCTCAATAGATCCCAATTGGAACTAATTCATAACTTCTAAGTAGATTTAGCTTAGATAGTAAGAACAACACAATGAAATATATAAAAATTTCCTTTTATTAAAAAAATTCTCAAATACATAGGAAATACATCAAAGATGAGGAGCCAAGCTCAACTCACAACTCTTCCAAGGATCTTAGAGGCCATAGTTGTCCTCTCTTAATCCTCAATTGCTCATAATGAAGCCCAAGCTCAAGAAAAAACACTTACAAGAAATTCTCCTAATCTCTCTCAAGTGCTCTCCCTTGCCTCTCACTCAACTTCCTTGCTCAAGCTCTCTTCTCAAACAAGCTCTCTTCCTTCAAGGGCTCTCTCTCTCTTGCCCTATATTAGGATGTTTGGCCTTCATCTTTTGCACTTTGGCACTTACAATGGTGAAATACATTAATATTTATAAGCAACTAGAAGGTGAAAACCCTAGAAACCTTTCCTCAAGTAAAATTGAGGTTCTTTAGACATTCCACAAGTCTTCTCATCTTCTCCTCAAGGATTTCCATCTTACTTCAAATATTTCCATCTTGCTTTGGCTATTTATTGAATTGGAATGGGTGTTTTTGGAAGTTTCCCCATGTGTTTAGGTCATCTCTAACTTCATGTAGACATCTTCTATGAAAGCCCTACTCTTGAGATAGACATTTACTATTTTTGAAAGATCTCTTCTATGGACTAGAGATGTCTTCACTTTAGGAAAGATATCTCTAGAAAGACATCTTTCTTTTTTCAAATACATCTATCCTGAAGGTACCAAAAATAAAAATGCTTTTTTTGATGCTAGGAGCCTTCAAATGCCTCCCAACAAGTTTTCATAGATTGTAGAACCTCCTAAACTCATCAAAATAAGCCAAAAACACCTTCAAATATGCCAAAACATCCACGAATCATCCTCAACAAAATCATCACAAAAGGACACATAGTATATAGTGTAGAGTAAGGGAATTGAAAGAGGTGTCCCTAAACTAGCTCTCCCACCCTTAAAAATGTCCTACTTCATGACCTTTCACAAGCTCGAATGTTTCATAACCCCATAACTCAAGGCCATCACAATAATCATGGCTCAATGCATTACAAACATGAGAATAAATATCATTCAAGATCTTGATTTTGAGCTTTCCTTGCTCATGGGGGCTTGTCCTCATGCCCTGTCATGCTTCCTTCATTTGATCATCTTCTTGGAATGCTTTCCTTGCATCTCCATGATAACTCAAACTTGAAAAAAATAAAGAATAAGAAAAATAAAAAGGATTAAGCTAATCCAACATCCTTTCTTTGGTTCTTTTTCCTCTTCTTCACCTTCTTCTTCTTGGTGTTTGAAAGACTACCACCTAGCTTCCTTTCATTAGCATCATGTATATTGTCTTCATGCTACACTTTCATTTTATAGCTGAGATAATCAAATCCACNTCAATCCCATCACAATGATCATGACGCTCATCATTACCATTAAAAAGACCACTAACAAGATGAAGTGAAAAACTAGCATCCATCACACGAGCTTCAACATGAGAGAGATTACTACCATCAACAAGGTAAAGCTCATCCTTACTTACCTCTTCATGGCTTCTCTCATCCATGTTTGGTTCAACTTGATCTTCAATATGTGGTTGCCCAATCTCATCAAGGCTTGAAGGCTCAAGATTCCCAATAGGAGTTTCCAATTTTGATGGCTTCTCCTCTTCAAAGGAATCAACAACAAGCTCTTCATCCCACTTTGGAGGTACCAACTCAAAAGGTAAACTCTCCCCCATGGCCTTAACATCATATTCATCAAAAATGTCATCAAAGTAATCATTCTTCCACATACCTTGGCCAAAAGACTCACCTCACTTCCATGAGATAGTCTCAACTTGACTTAGAATCTTCTTTCCCTTACCACAATGTGTAGAAGAATTTCAAAAAGAATGAGTATCATACCTTCTAGTATTGTCCTTGATCCTCCTTGAAGAAGTCCCTTAATCTTTGCCACTCTCTTGGCTTTGATCCTTCACCTCCCATGACTCATGAGATAGGAGCTTTCTTTGATCAACAACATGCACCATCTTGGATTTTGAAGATCTCTTGGCCCTTTTTATGAAGCTCTTGGTTCCCTCCCTTGAAATCCTTGAGTATTAAGCACTTCTTAGCTCAATAAGAGATACTTGAGAACTCCTTTTCTCATTAATCTCTACTTCATCAGATCCTTCACCTTCCTTTCCTTCTTTATGGCTAGAAGATATTCTATCAATTCTCCTCAAAATATTTCCCATGTTAGTCTTGAATTTCTCCATATCCCTTTCTGAAGTTTCTAAAAAATCTTGGTGCTTGTGGACCTTTACTTTGGAAATTACTTCTTGCATTTCAATCACAAAAGCTTTAAAGAAGTCCTTAAACTCTTGAAGCTCTTATCTAAGCTCTTGATATGTCTTCTTCTTTGGAGCCATACCTAAAGCAACAAGAATTATATCCAAAAGAAAATATAAAAATATCCACAACAATGTTCCTTTCATTCAAAGAAAACATCAAGCTTCAACATAGAAGTGTGGAAACCTCCAAACCTTAGCTCTAATACCAACCTTGTGTAGGGGTTACATGTCAATAGACCCTAATAAGATCCAATTCATAACATCAAAGTAGATTTAGCTTAGAAAGTAAGAACAACACAATGAAATATATAAATCTCTCTCTTCCCTCAACTTCCTTGAATAAGCTCTCTTCCCTCAAGAGCTCTCTATCTTTCCCTCTATTAGTATGTTTGGCCTTCAGCATTTGCACTTTGGCACTTACAATGGTGAAATACATCAATTTTTATAAGCAATCAAAAGGTATAAATCCTAGAATCCTTTTCTCAAGTCAACTTGAAGTTCTTTAGATGTTTCAAAAGTCTTCTCACCTTATTCTTGACTGTTTTCATCTTGCTTTGGCTACTTCCATCTTTCTTTGGTTATTTTCTGAATTGGAATGGACATTTTTGGAAGTTTTCCCATGCATCTAGGTCACCTTTGGCTTCATGTAGATGTCTTCTATGAAAGCCCTGTCCTCAAGAGAGACATCTACTATTTTGGGAAGACATCTTCTATGGACTAGAGACTTTTTCACTTTAGGAAAGATGTCTTTCTTTTTGCAAAAACGTCTATCTTGAAGGTACCAAAAATAAAAATTCTTCTTATGATGCAGAGAGCCTCTAGATGCCTTCCAAATATTCCCCATAGATCCTAGAACCTCCTAAACTCATCAAAATAATCCAAAAAACATTCAAACATTCCAAAACATCCACAAATCATCCTTAACAAAATCATCACAAAAGGACACATGGTATGTAGAATAGAGTAAGGGAATTAGAAGAGGTGTCCCTACACCAGTTATCATCTCAAGTAATCTTAATGGTAATGGAATCTTAATAATCTAAGTCCTTGTTTTCTTTTCCTATTGGTGTATGATCATGATTTATTAATTTCATTTTTGGATCCTTAGTTGGGTTCATCTTCTTAGAATGGGAATCAATAAGTAAATCAAATTGTTCCATGCATATTCTAGATAGTTTAAGGTTCTCAGTTATTGGCCATTGGATGTATTTTGGTTTGGTGGCCCCTGATCTTTCTTTTGCATACATTTTCTTTTCATTGTTGTAGTGGACTAGTATGGTAACTATGTTGACATTCTGAATGATTGGTTCACCATTGCACCCTTTGCTTTCAGCAGTAATGCATGGAATCCGTTGTGTATGTATGGCTCCATGCATGTCTTTCTTAGAGATTTCAATAGATAAATCTCTAATATTTAACTTAGCATCCATTGTGCTAAGCCATGCTTTCCCCATGATAATTGAAAATTTCTTATCATCGTTTTTTACATCAATAACAAGAAAGTTTGCTGGATAAGAATATCCATTAACAATGGTTACTACATCATCAATTTGCCCCAAAAGAATGATCACAAACTAATCTACAAGCTCTAATCTTGTATTGCAATCCTTCAAGGATGGTAGGTTCCATGCTTGATATGTTTTGTAAGAGATCAAATTCACCTTGGAACCTGAGTGTAATAGAGCTTTGCATGGCAATTTTCTAGCTACTCGTAGATAAATAAAAGAAACTCCTAAATTAATTCTTTTCTTAGGGAGTCGCCATACCTTTATCTAGTTTGTAACTATTTCTATAAGCATGATAGTGTGCATGTTTGTGTTTGATGATGATGGAAGCTTTTTTTATAAGATAATTTGTTATAGGAAAAGTTGGTCTCGATGGAGTCCTAATTCTACCAAGCCTTTCTAGACTTGTCCTAAAGAAAGGACATTTCTTCATGTGGTCCTTAGTATTTTTGGTAAGATCATCCATTTGTATATTTACAGCCCTTGCAGTTCTTCTCTACTATGGTTGTGATGTCAATTCACCTTGCATAGTGGGTGGTGGACCTCGTGGTAAAATATGAGTTGGATTCATTGAATTAGCTACTTGTGGATGCATGTTTGGATTCAAATCTATCCTTGGTGGCATTAGTATATGGTACTTAGGAGGATAGTACTATGCACTTTGAAAGATTTCATTTGTTAGTGTGATTGGACATTGGATGTAGTATCCATAAGGATTAGGCTACCGATATGGATACTGTTGGTGAGCTAGTGTCATGGCCCACGATTGGGGCTATTGTCATTGTTAATAATATTTCTCTTGTGGTTATGGTAGAGCTCCACTAGGAGAGTACGTTAGTTGGAATTTTTACTTGTAGATATCTTAGGAATAAGGTAACATTTTGGACATTTTTTTTGACAAATCTAGGATTGTGTGCATATGTTCTCATTTCCTATAAATGTGCTATTACTAGGAAAGATCCCTTAGAATGTTTGTACTAACATATGGCACATCCTTCCTCATCAATGGAGTTAGTATTTGAACACTTATCCATTGTAGCCACTTTGCCCCTTTGTCTAAGCTCTTTCTTTATTTTCTTATCTTTTTCTCTTCCAAAGACTTGCTTTGTTCTTTCCTTCATAATCATAAATGTAGTTGCAAATTTTTTGTCTACTAAGTTCCACACTTTCTCTACCTTTGTTGCAATATTATTTACAATTTTCTAAATTGGTAGAGTCTTCTTTTGGATTGCTTGTTCCAAAGTTTCCTCTTCTCGAGTATCACAAAACCTTGCATCTCTCTTTCTGACTAATGGATCTCAGTTATACTCCTCAACTAATTCTCTCTTTCTTAATTCATCTTCTTCCTTCACCACTTGATCAATTAATCTCTGTATGTGATGGATAGTCATTTCAAATAATCTTCCTTGGGCATAAATCCCAAGTGTCTCCCTAGTTTTTTTTCACAACCCATCTACAATGTGCCTTAGTTATTTCTTCTATGAGAATATATGGCATGGGCATCTATGTAGTAATGAATAATATCTATCCATTGGTGTATCAAGGATTTCATGAACCCCTTGCTTCCATCCTTGGATTTTTTTTAAGTTAGACACATGTGAGTAGGTTTGGTACTTATTATTAAATATCTCTAGCATGGTACTCCACCTAATTGATTCAAATTCGAGTGATCAATACTAGCTCTTTGCCTCCTTCACAAGTGTTCTTGGAAACAACTTTAACTTCTTCCAATCACTTTCAATGTTCTAAAGGGTGTGGGCATCATGGAAATCTTGGAGATGGTGTTGTAAATCAGCATTATAACCACTTTCAAATCTTGACATGTTCTTCATATCAAGCTATTTGATACAACTATCTCTCATGTGCCTGGTTGGAATGTGTATAGTTTCTTGTATGTTAATTATGTTGCAAGTTATCATCAAGGGTTCATCATCTTGATCAGGTTCATGCACTCAATTGTACTAGTGCCCCCTTCTGTGTTCATCCCTTTCATGATTTTTGCAATCCCTACGTATGCACTACTCATATTCTTCATCTTCCAAATCAAAATGTCTTAAGTGATGACCATGATGATCATGATGGTCATGAGTTCTCCTCTCTTCCTTGTCATGGATTCTTCTGATGATCATGAGGATGTAGATGAGGTAGTAGGATAATGGTGCTAACTTGTCCTCGTATGATAACTCTAATGTTCTTCTCTATGAGATCTAGCAGGAGCTCTTGGCCTTGAGTCTTGCTTGTGCCTTGATTCTTTTGCCTCCCATCTAAGTATCTTTGCTAATTCAAAGTATGAGTGATTCTTAATAGGTTCATATAATTAAATTATTTGTGTTTAAGACTAGAATTCATAATTGTGGTGGAGTTTTTCAGCAATGAACACATCTCCATCAAGCTCCTCTAAGATAACAGTAGAGTTGATTGTCTTTCCTTTGTCTTATTCATGTCTTGTTCCCATGACATGGTCTTTCAAATGGTCCTCAATGGGTTCATATAGTTGGATCATGTATTTGATTTCATGGTACCCTCCAAGTAATTCACTTAGTTTCATCCCCTCAAGAGTAGTTTGGAGCATAATGGGTGTTGAACGCTTTGGTGGTAGAACAACATTTCCTTGAAGATCTCTCCACCTGAGTTGCCTATCCTAATGGAAGATGAATATGAAATTGGGATACTAAGGATCATGATGAGCATATGAAATTCTTGTTTGCATCGGCATACTCTAGTCTTCTTCTTCATCCATTCTATCATTACTTTTCTGTAGTTCCTTGGTAGGTGATGTGGTATTCTTGTTTGAAGCCATGTTATAGTTTAAGATATTTATTCTGAGTGTGCTTAGTTAGAGTTATGAATTTTTACTTCATGTTTCAAGTACAATGAACCTTGTATAATTAATTACTTAGCATACATTGACAAGTCCTTGACAATGGCACGAATGATGAGTGGTGGAGTAATCCAACATCCAATCATAAAAATCATAGGTATTCATGTGTAACTAGATCATAATCCATGGACGAGGCAATGTGAATATGCTAGTAATTAGTTTAAGTTCATGATCATCATCTTCCCATGTGAGTTAGTAAAATCTATGAGTATGGTTTAACTCATTGTGAGGTATATGATATATTGATGTTGATAGGTCATTTGGCTACTCCTAGTAAACATGGTAAGATAGAAAGAGTTTCTAAGCCTAAGAAAAATAGTAAATAATTCTAGTCTATCCTAGGCAATGGATAACCATTCTTGATTCTCTAAATACATCTTGGACTTATGTAACCATTAGTAGCATTACCAAGTACTTTGCTACCAAGTGATAATACTACTGGGCTACCAAATGATCACACTTTACACTTGAAATCAGTTGTATCCATTCCACTTAACAACAGTAATAGTAAAGTTTATGGGAAAGTTAATAGTAACTAAGAAAATAGTAAATAGTAGTCTATGGGAAAATAGTAAACATTATTCTAAGTAAACAATAAAGAAACTAAGTGAATGTTGCAATGGTGTAAAGTAATCTCGATCTTTATTGTCATTCACGCTTGTATCCAAGTATAAGATGCTCGAATAAAGACTTCGTACAATCATTTAACACCACACTACAAGCACACACTACTAACTACTTAGAACTAAAATCACTAAAAAAATTGAACGAGTTTTAGTAAGAATGAACCAAATTATTATTGATAATACAAGGTTGATAGATATCAAGAATCAAAAGAATATTCTCAAAGAAAGCATTCATCAACTATGGAAACAATTTATCAGAGTCAACTAGGATATGAATAAACTAGCCTAATAAAACAAAATATTATTAATGGACGAAGTCCATGAAATTCCCTAAAAGTCAATGATTGAAATAAGCCCATGGCAAAATAAGGCCAAAAAGCATGAAAAGCTCAAAGAACACTTTAGGAATCATATGGATATGTATAGGTAGATTAATAAGAAAGAGATCTAGATGACTAAAGCTAAGATTAGCTCCATTATAGCACAAACACCAAACTAGCAACCAAGTCTAAATAGCCTTGCCCATGTCCACCAAGCTAAAGTGAAAAATTAGGACTTGCAAATAGAAGATCTTATAGAATACATGAGATTGGCAAACCTACGGTATGTTAATTTGGCCATGTTAATAGTAGGAAGGCCAAGAAATGAGCTTGAGCAATAGGTAGCAACAATTTATGCAATGTATGAAAAAGAGTTTGCAAATTGAAAGGATGCATAGTAGAAACTACATGTTGCAAACTGTAAGCTTGAAATAGTCAATGCCAACTACCAAGGGCAAAAGGATATAGTAGAAAACCTAGCACGTCGAATGATTAACTATCAAGAACTAAGAAAGGTGGCCAAGGTGTTCAAGGAAGAGAGAATGTAGTTTGCAGCTTAGTATGTTAAGGCTAACAATATATTCCCACAACTCCCATGCTCATGGTATGTACCAATGTCATCAAACATTGTAGAATTTTCATGGATGATGCACGATCCCAAGATAGAAGAAGAGAAACTTTAGGTGCCTCTAAAATAATTTTAGAAATCTAATGATAAGGAAAAGAAACCAATGGAAGAGCCTCCATTGCCTAGAACATAAAGGCTACATCAAGCTATTTTGTTTTGTTTTGTTTTATTGTCAAATGTGTCTATCATGCCATACATGATAATTTTGTAAAAAAACCACTTGAACTACAATGTGGCATTTAGATTCATATATATAGGTAGTTATATCAAGTTGAGTATACCTCTGAATCTTTTAAAAGACTCTATCCTCCTTTTTTTTTAACTCATGGATGAGTTTCTAGTTAGCTGTGGGGGTATGATAAAACCAATTTTTGCTAACCACAATATTGTAGTTATGATATTGTAGCATTATGTACATCATGTATCGAGAATAGTGTGGTCCTATAAATACCAATACTTGATCACGTCAATGACAACAATTTTATTCCACCCCTTAGTGAAACTCTTGTAGATTGTTTTCTTAGCTTACACTTAGGGATAGAGTGAATGTTGACAGTGTAGGGTTAAGCAATTGTACAACATCTTTATTCGAGTGGATTGTACATAGGCATGATTCATGAGTAGAAATAAAAATTGAGATTATTTTCCATCATTATAGCATCTACTTAGTTCTTTTATTTTACTTAGCTAATTTCTTACTTAGTTTAATTTTCACATTTACTTTAGCTTAGTTCTTTACATTTCCAAAGCGCTTTACTTTTCATGTTCATTAGTAAGGTTGAATGAGTAAAACTAGTTTTGAGCATATAGGTGTAATCATTTGGTGACCCAGTAGTGGGTTCACTTGATTTGCTCAATAGTGTACTCACTTGGTAATCCTAGTAACAATTACATGAGCCTAAAACATGTGCAGCAAACTAGGAATAGATGCTTATCATCATATTATAAAGTAGATTTACATTTTTTTTATTACATAGACTTAGAGTTATCTTTACTTTTACTATGAAAGTAATTAGGAGTAAATTGAGCCAACAACAACAAATCATATGCCTCACTAAGAGTTAAACCATACACTTGCACTTTCCTAACTCAAAGTGGGAAGACAACAATCATGAACATACTATCAATTCTTAGCATACTTACATTTTTCATCCACATATTACAATTTAGTTGCATGCATGCACTCATGACTTGTATGGTGGAGTGTTTGGATACCCTGCCACTCATCACCTTCATATCGGAAAATTTTTCTTTTGTTCCTATCATCTACCTTTCCAAAATGGAATTGCTTCACATAGAGTGTAACTCTCTTTCTTTGAACTACCTACTATATTAACGTTCTTCTTCTTTCCAAATTTGATCTTTATGTACGCATTGACATTCAATAATTTTTGTGAGAGATAATGAGATCTTCTTCTTTATTTAAGCATGCTAAAGAATGAGATTTTTTACATTGTTATGATATATTACTTCAAATTTTGTTGCATATTTTGATCAATTTCTTTTCTATTTTGATTCATCACTATTTCTATAAGTAATTTGCATTGTTTCTATTAATAAATTTCCATACATATGTGCATATGTTTTTTTTATAATTTGTGCAAGTAGGCTAAGACTAAAAATCTATAGGTAAATTATAGTATTGAACTTCTGTATTGTGCAATGTTCCCCAAATTTTATTTTCTAAAATAAAAATTGCATTTTTTCTTAAAAATTGTAGGGTAAGATTTAAAATTAATTTAATATTATTGCATTTATTTTGCATAATTAGTTAAATTTCTAAGGTTTCATGACATGTTGGAGGGAGGTAACTTTTTTTTTTAATCTTGTATTTGTTGCTCAAATTTGCATTCATGTATATATGATTTCTATGCATTGTTTTCACAACATTTATAACCGATATTAGAGCTAAAACATCAAACAATTTAAAATTTTTGTTTCATTCATATTGATAATTTGCATTGGTGATGAAATAAATAATGATTAGTTTAGTGTTTTAAAACATTTCATTATAATGATTTTATTCATTTGATAGTAAAAATACCAATTAATGGACTTTATTTATGTTATTAATTTTGATACTAAACTTAGTTTTTGTTATTAATATTAACTTCATGATCCTAGTGGATAAATTTAATAAATTTTTATATATGCACACTCATAATTTTTTTCTTAATAAAAGGAATTCAATAAATTTTTTGCAAATATTAAAAGGAGATAATAAAATTTACTCCATTACCAAAATTATTGCAAACCTTAAAATGTTACAATAAAATTCATTCACAAGGTCATGTTTTTCTTTATTGTGAATGGGTGGTTTTCTTTTTTGATAATTGAAGTATTAAAAATATTTACCTAATATACCTAAGTCAAAATACAAATAGTTTAGTGAGAAAGAAAAGTAAGTATTTCTAAGCTTTATTATTCCTATTGAGCTAATAAATCCTTATCCTATGATGAATCAATGAGGTGTTAGCTTAGTGGCAATACTCTTAATTTGGTAATTATAAAATTTAAATTTAACTATATATATCTTGGAAATAAATATTATTAAAAAAACTTATTTTGGGTTTTAGTAACCACACACCACCACTTATTTTGGATTAATTATAATTTGAATTAAACATTAATTCCATAAACTAATAAGCATATGTTGAATGTACTAATATAGTTAATTCTAAGTATTATTTAGGACCATAATAGCATGATTCTTTTTCATGATTTTTCATAAGACATTAATGGTTTTTTGTGATTTTGTATACCAATAAGTGTAATTTGGTTACATGTGTTTTGCCAATATTTTCAATTTGAGATGGTATTTGTTATTGAGTTTTATCTAGTTGTATGATTTATTAATTATTTTATGAAATTTTAAATAGATAGAATAATGTATTAGTTATTGAAAATGATATTTACATTTCAAGATCTTTCATCTATGACCAAGGAAAAACTATATTAAAGAATTCAAAAATTAAAATATTGTATTAATTTCTATCAAGAGTTAGGCCTTTTATATAGAGAAAAAGTATGTTCAAATTGTAACATAGTATTGAAAAAACAAATATATTTTTCAAAGAAAGAAGGACATAGATTTATATGTCTTCGATGTAACAAAAAAGAAAACATGCATTTTGGGAATTAGTTCATAACATTAAAATTAGAATTAAAGAAAATACTTATGATATGTATGATTGGAGTTAGAAATGCTCCAATTAGTATATAGAAGTTCAAAACCAAGTTTCAAAACACATGGTTGTGGATTGGTTTAATTTTTGTAGAAATGTATGTGTAGATGCTTTATTAAAAAATCCACAACAAATTGGAGGTCCAAGAAAAATAGTAAAGATAGATGAGTCCAAATTTGAAAAAAGAAAATATAATAGAGGTAGACTTGTAGAAGATTGTTGGGTATTTTGGAGAAATTAATATGTTTCTTATTGTTGTTTATAATAGGTCTAAAGAAACATTGATAAATAGTATTTATTAGTGGATTAAGCCTAGCTCTATCATTTATGAAAGGCTTATGATTCAGAATGGCTTCATCAACTTTAGTTTGATCATAGGATGGTGAATCACTCACTACATTTTAAAGACTTAGTCATATGTGTTCATACAAATACTATTAAAAGCACATGGTAAGCAATAAAAGCTATCATTCCATAAAATGTTTCAAAGTGGGAGCTACATGATTCATATATTCTCGAATACATATGGAGGAGGAAATATGATCCAAAAAAAAGAGGATGCATTTTTAATGTTGGTAAAACATATTACTAAATTTTGTATGAACCCTTCTAATGATATATACCATTAATCACTTCATTGTGTATTTTTCAAATTATATGGTATTTTATTATATGAATTAAGAACTTTATCTCATAAATTTATGTTCAAAACCCTCATAACTTTGGAAGTGGCCAAATTATTTTTTAAAATTGAAAAAAATTTTAATGCTTTAAATAAAATTATGCTTATTATACAGGAAGGAAGTGCTACAACCTAAAATAATATGACTATAAGCATATCCCAAGACATATAGCGAATATGATACATTGAAAGACATATGTATTCTTTTTTAGCTAATCATAGATGGATCATTGCCTTGATAAACAAGAGGTTGTAGGTTTGAGTTCAAGTTAAAGGTATTATTATATTCTTCTAAAAAATTTTTATTATACTCTATTGGCTATATATCTTAGGCTATACATATAGTTAGCTTATTTTAGGCTTAACCTACCTTTCCCAACCTATCATTTGCTTTTGAACCCATATTATGTCTTCTCTTATTAATCAAAATTTGTCAAAACTAGAAGTTAACAAAAAATATTCAAGGTTTTTTATTATTGATGAGCTACATTCAGTTCGCTGCATCGATGAGGCCTCATCAATGTGGCCTCATCAACAAGGCCTCATCAATGCATCTTACCATGCATCAACAAGGCCCTGTCGACATAGTGTTGTTTTTTAGCTATAAATACGCGTGTGCAACTACATTTATAACAAGTAGAGATTTTTAGTAGTGAAGCTTTTACAATTTTTCCATTCAAAAGTTAAATTTTTTTTCCAAGTGCTCATAGCAGCAATCATTTGAGTGTACAGATCTTTATTCAAGCATTGGTGTACCTGAGCACGACAATGTGTGTGGTAATAAAGATGAGCTTTCTAATAAACATTGTAGTAGTTTGGATAGATTAGCTATTTCAATTATGCATTCAATGTTTTTAATTATTTATTAAATTTTTCCATTAGTTATTAAATATTTTCCAGTTATTACATTAATGAAGCAATTAAGCTAGATAGATTACACACATAAGTATGACCACTTCAAGCATAACATGTATTCACTTGATAATCCTAGTAGAGTTATTGCTTGGTACACCCAATAGCATAGTGCTTGGTCACCCAGTAGTGGATACGTGGGTTCAAAACATGTATAGAAAGTGGGATGGAATGCTTAGGTTAGGATTAGTTAAATGCTAGTTGATTAGTTAATTTAGATCAGTTAATCAAATTTCTTTTACCTACATTTTGAGCACCAAACTATAAAACATAAAATGATAAATCGAATGCCTCAGTTACACTTAATCATACCAACAAACATCACAAGTGTAATTGGGAAGACAACAATTAACCTTAAGGCTAGATTCACTTCCTGAAGGACTAGTGCATCGAACACAATAAAGTCCACAGAATTCGACCAAATCATGCATAAAATCTTTGTGATTCATATGGTTTGGGCGTAGGGGTACCTCACCGCTCATCATTGGCACCATTGCTGAAGGCTTTTTTTATGGAACATGCACTATTTAGATTTAAGTGAATACCATTAATATCATTGTACAAACCTCACGGTCAATATCTTTTCCACTATACATAGAATTATAAAAGCACATTGATAATTTTATTTTACTTTTCAAAATGTCTTCTTCTTGCAAGCACAAAGATACCAAACCATTGGTCCCACAAGAATGCAAGGTGATATACACTCATACAAATGAGTTTGTTCCAAACTTCACCTTCATCCTACATTAGGATGAACAACCATGATGGCATGATATGGAGGGCAATGTCATCTTGCTTCTTGATAGATCTATGCTTAAGATACTATTTAAAACCCTTAAAAAGCTAGGCCTATCATATCTTCATAAATAATACATTGTGGATGGATTTGACACTCAAAACTAATATTCCACTAAAACACAATGCAAATGAGATCAACATTAGTAGAAATTCCATGAACCTACAAAGGGGAAACATTACACCAATCCCTTATTCTTACTAAATCAAGATGACACTAAGGATCCTCCTACTAAAGGTTCTCAACATGAAGATTCTCCATTCCCTACCACAGATGATGAGGGTGTGAACCTAAACCTATGATCCACTATTCATAAAATAGATTTAGGAAGATGTGATAGCCAAGGTAGGGACTTGGGCAAGCATCACAATAGCAAGGGATCTAAGGATGGTGATCATAATAATCATAAGAGTGGTGGTGGACACTGTGGTGGTGGTGGTGGTCCACCTTCTTCTTCATCCTCTTCATCTAATTCCAAACATTCCTCTTCATCTAACAGTTCTCATGGAAGCCACATTGAAATAATCATGATGAAGGTGATCAACAATGACTATGAGGGCCACCAAAATCGAAGGGGTGGTCAAAACCATCATCGGTGTCATTGACGCAACGATGATGATGAACCTCTATTGGTTACTTAAAGTATGCTCAACATTGTAGAGGCAATGAAAATCCCAACCAAGCATGTGAAAGATAGTCAAATCAAGCACCTAGACATGAAAAATATTCCAAGATTTGAGGGGGGATATAACTCTGATCCATAGACACATCTACAAGCTTTTCATGATGCCTATTCCTTACATATCATAGAGAATGAATGGCAAAAACTCAAACTATTTCCTAGGACACTCATCAAGAAAGATGAAAGTTGGTATCGATCTTTGGAACCAGAATCTATTCATCAATGGAATATCATGTTATATCTATTCAATGAAAAATACCAAATGTACTCCAAAGTCTAATCTAAGAAGGCAAATCCAAGCTTGAAAACAATAAGCACATGAACCCTTGGATGCCACCATAGGCTGATACTATTCACTCTTACACTGATGGCCTAGGCATGGTTATTTTCAAAGGGAACAACCTTGCCACATCATAGATGCACTCAGAGTAGAAACTAGAAAAACCCTTGGGGTGTATGCCCAAGGATGATTATCTAAATTAAGAGCTCATCAGATCCAAAGGCTAATTGAGTTGGTAGCAAAAGAGGAAGGTGAGCTATGAAAAAGGAAAAGTGTTGAATAGTATAATAGGCACCCTTCCATCAAAAAACAAGAGGTCCAATTTTGTGACAAGGAGGAATCACCACTTGATGAAGTGGTCAATAAAAAGACCTTGCCCATCCAAAAATCCATTTCTGATATTTTGGCGAAGGTTGATAAATTATGGAAGTCTTTGGATGAAAAATTTCAAATCACTTTAAAGATTACTAAATAATCCAAAGAGTAAAATAGTGATCATAATCACAAGAGGCAAAAAGAAGCTAAACATACCTACCAAAGAGCTAAGGGCAAAACTACTGTAGTAGAGAAACTTGTGGAATCTGACTCTAATGATAAAACTAAGTATGACATCTATCAATACAAACATCCAAAGGGATGTTGCCCTATGATGTCATACTTACAAGAGTCTGGAGTATACACATTGAATTCTTGCCTAGCATGTAGGCAAGCTCCAAAATGACTACCTTATCCTCAAGGCAATCCATGGCAGTTCTACAAATAGCAACAAGCTTACTACCCAAGTGGAACTCCTCCAAAACTGTACAAACAATACCAACAGTGGTATCAACCACAAGCATGGAGAATGCCACTGCCAAGGTAGCAATCCCTTATAGGCAACCAGATCCATAAGGGTACTATGTTTAGCAATCCATCTCTCCTAGAAGTTCTACAAGTCATACATCATTCCAAAAACATTATTACCCTCCAAGGTACCACCAAACACATTCACCATCTACTTAAGGGAAAAACCCATATCCATATCCATATCATCCTCTACATCCCTCTACGCATACACCTCCTCCTTCAACCCAATTACCCCCTACTCCATCCATGTAGGATGAGATCCCTCCATAGCCACAACAATGAAATGCTACGAGGGTTGTACACTCACAACCAATTTTTTAACTAAGTGGTATGGATAATCGATCAAGGAAAAGACCCTTCTTCCAACCCAGTAGTCCTCTTCAACCCTCATAATCTAGTCTAACTGATCAACGTAGATCTCCAACACCCTAATCCTCTACATCAAATACTTTCGAGTGCCATTCAAACCAAGTTCTACCTTGGATTCATAGTGTAATGCTAACTCATGTTTTTTTTTGACTGGATCAAGGCTAGCAATCTTCCTACAAAAAGATTTGATCTAGGAGGTCCACTCATTTATCTACCAATCACTAGACAACAGCCATGCAAGGCTCTTCTTGACTCTAGTTCTAGAGTTAATCTCATCTCTCATGACATGTACAAGGCCTGGAACCTACCACCTCTTAAGAAGAGCAACATTCATCTAGAATTAGTAGATTAATTGATTATTATCCCTCTAGGATTAGTACAGGACATTGTAATCATAGTTTGTGGATGGTCCTATCTTATTGATTTTCTGGTGATCAAGGTGGACAACTACAAAAATGACTTCCCCATAATTATGGGAAGAGCTTGGTTAAGCATAGTCAATGCATGAATGGACATAAGGGACCTATCTTTAGAAATATCTAAGGAAAATGAACTAGGCAAGATTGAGAAGAAGCATATTCCATGCATTGTGTATAGTGATAATGGGTGCAATTGTGTGCAAAATATGTGGTCAATCAAGAGTACACACATTAAGGCATGTAATCAGTATGTGCAAGAGATCAATATACAAAGGTGTCTATATGTAGCAATCACAAACCAAGAGGGCACCTAGTGGCTAATAGCTGACTCGAATAGTAGCACATTATGCATGAAACCAACTGAGAGCCTAACTTGTGCATATGTTAAAGGCATGGATAAAATTGAATAAGTTCATTTCCAACTCTCTGATGAAGATGATGATACCTATTGGGGAGAGCTGGAGATCCTTAATAACTTCAAGCATGAGCCCTTAGAACTAAAAAATTTACCAGTTAGAATTGAGTATGCATTTTTAAAGAATGGGAAATTAGTTATAATTAATGCCAAACTTTCTCTTCAATAAAAAGAAAATTTGTTGAAGGTGGTGAACATATAGTCAACAACCTTTTCTTGGTCATATCCAGAGCTAACAAGAATCGATCCAAGGATATGCCAACATTGCATCTACATCGACTAGGCCATGAAGCCTAGAAGGTAGCTGCAAAGGTGGCTGAATCCTACATTGAAGCAAATCTTCAAAGAGGAAATTGAGAAACTCCTCAAGGTGGGGTTCAAAGATGGATGGCAAATGATGGGTTTGCATCAACTTCAGGCTATTGAATATGGCAACATTTAAAGATCATTTTCCTTTGCCATTTTTGGATCAGGTATTAGACACCATATCCGAGCATTGTTATTATAGCTTGTTGGATGATTATAGTGGCTATAACCAAATCTAAATTTCACCAAAAGACTAGGCCAAGACAAAAGTCATGAGTCCTTGGGTAACTTTTGCATATTGTAAGGTGCCATTTGGTCTATGAAATGTCCTTGTAACATTTCAATGCTTGGTCCTTAGTATCTTTCAATAGTAGATTGGTAGTGGTGTTGAAATCTTCATGAATGACTTTTCCACCTATGGAGCTACCTTTGAGTAAGCCTTGGACCAACTTGAGCAAGTACTAAAGAGATGTGTAGAGATCAACTTGCAACTCACCTGGCAAAAGAGCCATCTCATGGTCTAAGAAGGCATTGTGCTAGGGCATCGAATTTCACAAAAAAGGATTAAGGTAGATCTAAAAAAAATAAGGATCATCCAAGGAATAACATGCCAACTAGAGACTGTTAAAGATGTTCCGTCATTCCTTAGACACACTAGCTACTACTAGTGATTCATAGAGAATTTCTCTAAGATCGTAAAGTCATTGGTAGAGCTTACAAAGGAAGATGCATCCTTCATCTAGACCAAGGAATGTGAACATGCATTCCAACAATTAAAGGAAAAACTCATAAAAACACCAATCCTACAAGCACCAGACTAGTCCAGACCTTTCCACATCATGATAGATGCATCTAACTATGCTTTAGGAGCAGTGCTCATGCAAGTAGATGATAAGAAACATCCATATTACATCCACTACATGAGTCAAAGCATTCTGGAAGCACAATTAAATTACGCCACCACAAAGAAAGAATTAATGGAAATGGTGTATGCTCTAGAAAAGTCTAGGTACTATGTGCTTAGTTACAAATTATTTGTACATACAGATCATAGTGCAATCCACTTCCTCATGAACAAACCGATGGTAAGTCCTCATGTTATATAATGGCTGGTGATCTTGCAGGAATTTGATCTCACTATGGTAGATTGAAAAGGGACCAAGAATGTGGTCACTGACCATCTTTCTTGGTTAAGATGGGATAATAAAGAGAAGGACAGCTTGCTCTTTGATCAATTTTCAGATGAAATCCTCTTTACAGGATCAATAAGTGAACAAATGCCTACAAAAGCAATATGGTATAATGGCATCCTCATGTATCTTCCCACCCAAGAGTTGCCACAAGACTTGGATTTTAAAAAGAAATAATAATTTCTTCATCAAGCCAAATACTTCATGAAAATCAACAAACACCTTTACAAGGTGTGTGTTGATGGTCTAATTCATTAGTGTATTCCTGACAAAGATCAACTACACATTCTCCATAATGCTCATGAAGGACCTTGCAGAGGTCACTATGTAGGGAGACACATGGCCATAAAAATCCTGATGGCAGGATACTATTGGCCTACAATCTTTAGGGATGCCCACTAATTCATCAAGTCTTGTGAATGTTGTCAATGAGATGAGGGGATGACTACTCACATGGAAGGTCCCCAATAGTGGATTCAACCACTGGAACCTTTTGACATATGGGGTGTTGATTTCATGAGTCCCATCACATCCATGTCCAATGGAAAAGCGTATATTATAGTAGCAATTGACTACTACACAAAATGGGCAAAAGCAGTAACCATTACTAATTATACATCATCCACTATTGCTAAATTTATACAACAAAATATTATGAATAGGTTTGGGGTGCCATGTTCACTAATTTTTTAATAATGGAACTCACTTCACAGGTGCCACCTTTAAAAAGTTAATGCAACACTTGGGGGTAGAACATAAATTAACAACATCTTACCACCCCTAAGCCAATAGTCAAGTAGAGGTAACCAACTAGGAGATCAAAAAAATACTAATGCAAAACATTAGCAAATATAGGAAGGATTAGAATGCAAAACTTAATGATGCTCTCTAGGCTTATCGTTCAACTTGGAAACTTCCTATTGGCTATTCTCCCTATGAGTTAGTGTATAGTGTTGGCGACCATTTGGGAAGCGACCGCCAATGAGTGTCCTCGAACAGGATTTAGGTGCTTGCTAGTCTCTGGCAACACCAACGCCCAGGTACCTCCAAAGAGACTCAGTAGTTAATGTGAGTATGTGTGTGTGCTGTTGCGGTGTGCAGTTATGTAAAATGAAACAATTGCGTTGTGTGTAAACTACAAATGACTTATCCTAAAGAGATTTAGCCAACTTTGCCAAGTACTGTGAGTTGTTGGGAGTTCCTATTTTGTTCAATTGTCTAGTCTATGCGGTCCTTATAATACCTACATGTAACAAATAAAATTTTGCAAAAACATTTGAGCACAATTCTACGAATCTACTTCTAATTTTTCCCAGTGAAAGAAATAGTTTCAAAAGAAAACTAGAAATAGAGCAAGATTCAATGGAAATAGATAGAAAAGAAAGTAGATTTGCGTGGATCTCAAATATTTAAACAAGGTAAAATGATACGAGTAAACACTTTGCACTAAAGCTATCCCAAATTCAATAACTACAAATTTTTTAAACTTCCAAGGCTCGAATAAGCAATTTCTTCAAGACAATCCTACTATGCTACCAAAAAATTGCTACATAAACTACCACGTACAAGACTCCATTTTGGCNAAGCGTTTCTATGGCAAAATTTTAATAGAAATTTTCTATCGGGCAACAAGAACAATAAGAGAAATCTAAAAATCCCAAAATTACTTGCCAAGGATGATACTATCTAAACCACTAGCTAAACAATTTAAACAAAATAAAAAATAAAAATAAAACATAACTCACAGGACCATAACAAAGAGGTTGAAATCTTTTCTTTAGCAAGTCATCTTACAAGCAATATTTCACACTTTCTTCTTTACAAATGCTCTTCTCCCAAGACTCAAAGTGTGTCTCCAAGTGAGAGCCCAAGTCTTCCAAAGTGTGATGTATCAAGTCCCCCGTTGTTATCTCCCTCCTTTCCCCTGAAGCCTTTTTATAAGGTTCAAAAGGTAGGTAGGTAAGTTACAAAACATCTTGGGTGGTTATAAACACCATAGAGATAAAAAAGCTGCGGGTGACAAGTATCCTATTCAGTTGCCAAGTGTCTTCATTCAATTGCCAAGTGGCCTCATTTAATTGCCAAGTGGTCACCATGGAGATAAAAAGGTTGCAGTTGACAAATGTCCCATGCAATTGACAAGTGGCCATTGTGGAGATAAATAGGTTGTAGTTGACAAGTGGCCTTTGTATTGGTTACAATATCATAGAAAATTAAAATACAATCACTAAGTTACATAGAAATACAAGCTATAGTTGCAACTTATTCCATACATATATATCCTCTTTATTTTGCTTTTTCTTGGCAATATAGGAGGTGGTGTTTGGATGGTATTATAAAATCATGTAATCTAACCCTCAAAAACACATAAACATTTTTCCCACAGGGCCTTTGTTTATTAGAGATTTGCTATTTGATTTTTTCTTTCTGAAGTAAAAAAAATATTCAAGCCCTTTGATGATGTAGAAACTACCATCCATCAAGAAGCTGGAGTAGAGCTTTGGGAAAGAATGCATGTCGGAAAGCCTGTCAGCATGAATGCAAGAACAAAAAGAGAATAGGCGATCTGTAAAATCTGAGTTCCCTGCAACAGCAAACTACTTACTAGAACCATTTTATTCAAATTCAAATCCTGAAACTCCCCTTTTCGCAACGATCCACTCCAAAAAGAATACAACGTCCACATGAGATCTTGCGTCAGAGCAAAACCTATAAAGAGGGTTGTCGAAGAGAATATTGGACAACTTGATGGATCAAGATGGACACCCTTGAACTTTGTCAGGAATCAGAAAGAGGTCTACAATATTTGCCATAGAAATTCGCAGTTTTTTTTCCTGCATCTCATTTCTCACATGGGTTTGCTAATGGTAGTCTTCTTCTATCTTCAAAACTGTAGCAGAACATATGACGGGGTCGTTGAGCTGATGAGGGTTTTCTTTGGCACAGGTTTTGGTGACTTTGACTTCAGTTTAGGGGTGACGATGATACCCAGGGAGCTCAGAAATGTGTTGTTGCAGAATATCATGTTTTGTTGGAGCAGCTCATATGTGTTCATGGTAGGCAACTGGCGATTGCTATTTCTGTCGTTTCTTGTTTTGCTGCTGCCGATGATTGCAGTATGTCTTAGCCTGTGCAACTTTCCTGGGATCATGAACATCCTGTGGATCCATGCTACAATTAAGGGACTTTCTCAGAGAAAACCACATAGCTAGCATCATATTTTTCTGAATTCTGCTGCAACTCTTTTCAGCCATTTTTTTTTTGCAATCTCCAGCAAAAACTCTCGATGATTTTGCAGGTACGGTAGTTGTAGCACAGATGCCCTATTGCATTGGACCATCCAAGCAATCAAATCCAGTTCCAAATTTTTTTTTCTTTTCTTTCTATTCTACTTTAACACTTCCAGTTCCTTTGAGAGAAATTATCCCTTTGTTCTCATATCCAAATATATTTGAGTAGAAGTAAATATACCATGCAAGAATATACATTGATCCTAAAGAAGAATATTAGGCCACAAACCCTTTTAGAATTCTAGAGGGTGATGCAATCACATTCTCCAAGGAACCCTTTATGTCTTCTCTTCCTACGCATACATTCCAGTGAGGCGACTTGAGAACCACCATATTATGATTCTTAAGCAAGTCATGAAATTAATCATTCAAAATTTGTGTTGCAATTTCTACTCATGACACCAAAGAACATCAAAATCTTGCTGATTCCCAACAATGAATTAGTAAAACATTCCCAACGTTGCAGCTACACTGCATTGCTCCCCTGGAGCAAACAGTCCAACAAGAAGCATTGGGTTCAAAGCATCCTCGTAAACCCTCTTAGAGCAACCAAACTTTTTGAACAATTCCCTTGCAGTTAAATTATCATAATTGTTCTAAGCACTATCACTGTTATCAAAATTAATCACTAGATACATCAACATCCATCAACGGAAGTGAAGTCAAACAATCTTGTAAGGGTAGACATTTGAACTGTGGATAGACAAATGAGCCCAGAGGACTAGGCAAACGAGGGAGATGTTGAAATATTGGTGATTCAACCTCAAGTCTGTTAGGTGAATACTGAGCCAAACGAGACCAATTAGTGAAAGGTTGTAAGCCTAGTTCTTGTGTGAGAGAAAATATATTACGGTATGGATACCAAAAACCATGAATCCCAACCTGTTCCATGAAATGGCCAAAATGTGCCAACATTTCTACCCCCTTAAAAGGTTAAAGAAACTTATGTAGCCTCGTTTTAAAATTGAAACATACTGAAACTTCCATTGAATTTTTACAGCCCAACAGAAATCTTTTTGGACGAAAATTTCCATCAAACATAAGGTTTGATGGTATAAAAACCTCATTTCTAAAAATAACAACTGTACATTATTCAGTCCTTTGTTCATGAACTATTCTTGAGATGGAAAGAGAATGTTGAGGGTTACTCTAGTAGGAATCCTCATATCTCTAACCTTCTCATAAGTGATCTCTCTATTACTTTTTGGCTTGCTGGAATTTTCAACTTGATCCTCTTGAGATTTGTCTTCAGCAATCCTCTCATCTTCTTTCTCAAATGAATTTTCATTTTCTTGGAGTGTACAAATTTTTTTTTCAAAACCTCCTTTTTCAACCATCTTACTTTTTCCATTTGAAGTAAT
>MNCI01009604.1:169889-197619 GCA_015680685.1 Gnetum montanum | reverse complement strand
TGTTTCCCTTCCAGCCTCACACTGATGATTTAGGTCAATATAGTTTTGGCACTAGAAGGAGGGCCTAATTTTCCATTGTTAAAACGTAGATCATGCTACCTGTCAAAACTTTTTCATCTTATCCTGTGAGACTCCTGTCCCTGTTGGTCACGCTGAGCTTGTCCCTGTTGGTCACACTGAGCTTGTCCTATTGGTCACGTTGTGGTTTGATTGGTTTGGTCATGCTGTGTTTGTATCACACTAGTCACGGTGCAACTACTTACAATCCAACCCCATTCATCCAGCCTAGTTTGCTCACATTTGTCATGGAATCCTTCCAAATCAACGTAGTAACACTACCAATCGCTAAAACTTCAAACCCTGTGACTGCTATAGAATCCATAACTGTCATTGAACAAGTAAACCATCAAGGCCCTACACACCAGTCGCTTAGGATACATGGCAAAGACCCTACCTATGCCACTCTTACACCTAAATAGTAAAACTTCATATGTGTCAAAATCCAAGCCAACCTACCTATCGACCGTACGGAAAGGGAAGCAAAACAAGACTATGAACTTATCCACAAGGGAGGTCATGAGTTCATCCCTTCAACATTTGACATAATCCTGCTCTTTGAACACCATCATAGACTCATATCCCAACTTCTCATGGCTAGAATTCAAGCCTTACAGCTACCTCCCATAGAGGCTCAAGATGAAGAAGATGACTTTGCAGCCCAATCTGAACATGGAGAATCATACCATACTGTTAGCCCACATGCTCATACAAACCCACTGTTTCAACTGTTCCTGGAAGAAACAATATTTCCACCACCATCTTCCTTATTAAAAGTAGCCTGTCCCATCCCCATCTTCTCCAAGTCCAATGTTCAAACTAACGCATCTACTTCCATCATACCATTGCAAACACAATCCCAACAGACTAATGCAGGAATGACTTCTCGACCTTAAGTGATTGGAATGCCATTGGTCATACCTGCTTCCACGTCCACCCATTATGTACCTCAAGTGAAAATCCAACAAACACCAATGATTACTTCACAACTTGTGACTGGGCAGTGGGTCCCACCAACTGTTCAGCAAAACTCGTCTACTCATTACAGTGTACCACATCCCATAATCTCAACCCTGAATGTTGTCCTACCACAACAAACAACAGTCCAACAACCTCTTTTTCCACAAATGATGCCACAATCGAGTCATTGTCAATTACCATCAACCCAAACCACTAGTCTGCCTACCACCCAAGAATGGGCAGCAGACACACAAAAAATGATGCACTCCTTGGTAGAGGAATTAAAATGCCTTAAAACTTTGAACAATGAGGAAGTCAAAGTACTAGATTTCTATCAAGATGACCTGATTAACCCCTCAGTTCCAACCTTAACCTTCCAAAAGGAGTCTCGTTACCTTAGTTGACCAAGTACAATGGAGAGGGAGACCCAAATGCCCACCTAGTGACATTCTGAACCGAAAGTCTTTTTCTTCAGGCATGGCCCCATGTAATTCTGCGTGTATTTGCTATGTCCTTAGTAGGAAGAGCCTTAGACTGGTACCGAGCCTTATCCCGTAGCTCTATATCTTCTCTGGAGGATTTTTTGCACCAATTTGTCACTTGTTTCAAATACAATCTAAAACCTGAAGCCATGTTAGATAGCTTGATTCAAATTAAACAAGCACCTTTAGAGCCAGCACAGAAGTTTATCCAAAGATGGAGCATTGCCATGAATGAACTTCACAAACCTATTCCTGAAACATATCTGCTTACCATCCTTAAGGCAGTCGTAAATGACTTCATTAAATCAAAGCTTTATTATCTAAAACCTCGTACTTTGAGTCAGGAATTTGTACAAATTAAACACATAGAAGAGGCTGCACAAACAAGTAATGACCCAGCCTGCTCAACCTTTAGGAGCCAACACATGAGGAAAGATAAATCCAAAACAATGGTAGTAGTAGTGGCTGAAACAGCCTGACCTAGTCACCCAGGACAAAAGGGAAAACAACCTGCTATCCCAAACAACTATGAAAGAACCACACCCACTCCTACACTTGAAAATTCTTCAAATAGAAACAACACAGGTCATGCTCGTACCTTTGAAAGGAAAGACCCTACTCAATACACACCATTTCCCATGAAGCCTTCACAAATACTTGATTAACTTCTAAAGGTCAGGGTAATTCAACACAAACAAATGTCTCCTGCGGCCTCACAAAGACATGATCGATTTTGTGAATTAGCCAAAAATCCAGCCTTAGCAATAGCCAACGAGCCTCCCATTCCAAAAGGCTTTAGGTTGGATAGGTTTTGTGAATATCACCAATGGTGTGGTCATGGGACTGATTACTGCGCTACGTTGAAATAAGACATACAATGCATGATTGATAGGGGTGAAGTGGTGTTTGACGAGACAAACCTAGTAAGACCCCAAAACCAATCCATGGGGGTCTACAAGGATTCTCTCAATACCAATACCAATGATGCACTATATATGATTAATACTATCCATGTGGAAGACAAACAAGACGTTCCTTAAAAACCTTTTGTGATTTACGGGCATTCAGAAAACACACCTACACCAACATATCCTCAAACCCCTTTCACCATGTGCACATCCCCCACACCATCAAAACCATTCATCATCCGCATACCTCCTTCGGTTGCCACCACAACCACACCATCTGAAACCCAACCCATTCCCTTTGTGATTCGGGTGCCAAAACACCTTGGCACATAACCCGCCTCCACTTCTCGGTGACCTTTGCAAGAACATCTTGCCGATAGGCTAATAAGAGAACACCTAGAAAGAGAGAAAAGAGAGCGCATGGAGAGAGAAAATCATGGACACGAATTAGGACCGCCAAAGCCTACACCGCTAAACCTCGTTCCCATGAGTCCATCCATTAATGAGCCTAGAACAAGTCACCAAAACAAAGATGAAGTTGCGAGTCATATCCCAAACCCAGCATCCTCAGCTACTAATGTAAAAACCCCTCCACGAGAAATACAAATGCTGGGTCAAATGGACCAAATCTCTACGGATAAGAATGTTCCAAATGGTAAAGACCTAGCAAATGTGTTGACCTAGGTCACACAAGCCATAAAACAAAAAGATACTTCTTTAAGTTTGTACGACTTGGTAATGACTTCACCAGTACATCGAGAGGCTCTCGTACAGATGCTGACTTGAATTCCTATTAGTGAGGATCTTCCTATAGATGAACCATCCATTTATGCAGTATTGTCCCCACAACTTTAGGAATTGAAGACCACATCCCTAGAGTTCTGCATTAAGGACATTAAGCTAGATGAGAAAATAGGGGAAATCACCACAGCCCCTATGTTCATAAAAATACAGGTTGATCATTTCAAAATATGTAGGGTGCATGTTGATGATGGTGTAGCAACAAATGTGATACCTTTTTCCATCATCAAAAAATTGGGACTTACTGAACAAATACAGCCCACGACAACCTCTTTCTTGAGATCCTTCAGTGGTTCCCGTGTGGGATTGAAAGGCATGGTTACCTTAGATTTCATAGCCAAAGATCAATTCCCTACATCAACTAAATTCATAGTGGTTGATGAAATGCCAAGGTTTAATCTGATCCTAGGACGTCCTTGGCTAGCTCAACTTAAAGCCGTATCTTCACCAATCCATCAGGAGATCCACCTACCTTACGAGGATGGTGAGATCATCATACATGGAGATACAACAGCATCGATCACTTTCTCATACCTTGAGGTAGGTCAAGGGTCAGAATTTGAGTTCGTTGAGCCTAAACAAGAAACTATGAACATACACCAAAACGTGAACCCAACATTGACTCATAATCCAACCAGCACTGAAGAAACACAAGAAGACAATAAAAACATTGACTCATAATCCAACCAGCACTGATGTCTCTTGGTCAGAACTACCCTTTGACATCACCGATGAAGGGGAAGGTGAATATTAGATCATACCCATACGCCCAACCCCACACGTTAAGCTACAAAAGATCAAGAGGCAACTCAACGACTAGAACAAATGAGACGAAATGTTCGAAATGACGTTAAACTACAAAATGTCGAAAATGACGTTAAACTACGAGATGTCTGAAATGACGTTAAACTACGAGATTTCTAAAATGATGTTAATCTACGAATCGTCCGGTATGACATTAAACTACCAACAAATGTCTGTAATGACATTAAACTAGCCATGGTCAAAAATGGCCAGTTCCATTTAAAACTTTCTGAAAACATTACTACCTTTGGCCCATCATGGCATAAAACTGGTAATCCTTTCTTTAACAACAGATGCAGCGGTCCATCAAGACTTTAAACTAATGTACCAAGCCTAAACTAGAGCCAACAAGTTACAGATTTACGAACTCCCATCATTTTACATTGAATTTTCGCTTACAGGTTACAAGTTATGATTTAGATTCTTGCACGGTCGTTGCCTTCTTTTCCAAGTATTTACCTTACATCTCGCTTTACACTTTAGAAATTTATGTTATGTTTAGTTTCACACATATACTCTAGAAAACAAAGAAAAACAATAAAACACATGAATAAAAATATTTACATAGAACATCAAGGTAACAAAGGAATGCAACCATTTTATACCATAATTAAATTTAGGCCATTACATCAGTCTTTATACATTCCATCAAACATCCAAAAATCAAAACAAAACATCAAATGGATTAAGCTTGACTAATGCAAAGCTCATGAATGGGGTTGATCCCCAAGATCCTCTTACTCAGCTTCTCCTCCCTCCACTCTAAACAATCCCTCATCGATATCAGTGATGAAGGCTAGTACGTCCTGTGTAGCCCTAGGAAAAACAGTCTCAATAATATCACGAGCAATCTGTTCGCTTAGATGAGACCATATGACAACAGTGAAATTTTGTGGTATAAACAACAAGAATGAACTAGCGCTGGGACGAAACCATATTTCATGGGGCACAATGCACATATCATAGGGAGGTATGTCTGGCCCAAGGAGGCCAAACCAAATAAGTACCCCAACAAGCTCAATAATAAGGAGAGAAGATTTAGATCCCCTACACATAATCGAAACATTGGGTAAGTGAAAAATCCAGGAACTAACAATAGATCAACATCTCATAAAACCAAAAAAATCACATAAACAAATATTTCACCCCATGAGACGAGGACACTAACATCTATTTAGTGTAATCTTATGCTTACCAAGGTACATTGAAATTGGTTTAAGAACGAATCCATGTTTAAAATCCCAGAAAAATAATGTAAACAATTTAAAATCTAGAAATCATTGAACATCTTCATGAAAAGCCTAGGATTGAAAAATTCAAAATTCAAAACCATGTTGCCCTGGATAAAAATCTGAAACCTAGGGTCATGCTGCCTTAGTACAAAATCTAAAAAATCAAGGTAATGCCGCCTTGAGTGAAAAATTGAAAAATTAAGGTCACGCTGCCTTAGCCCAAAAACAGAAAAATCAAGGTCATGCTGTGTAGCACACAAAAAAAAAGAAACTAAAATCATGGTCACACTACCCTAGGGGCCAAAATAAATTTCAGTCACATTGCCCAGGGCAAGAAATTCAAAATTTTAGTCATGCTGCCAAGGGCAAGAAATTTGAAATTTAAGTCACACAGTCCTAGGGCAAGAAAACCAAAAATCTAAGTCATGCAGTCTCAGGGAAAAATTTGAAAATCTAAGTCACGCAGTCTCAGGGAGAAAACTGAAAATCTAAGTCACAAAAATTAAGTCACAAATGCCCTACAGTCAAAAAATGTAGGGAGCCATGTTGCCCTCCAAAATTTTTCCCAAAAATTTACAATTGACGCTAGTCATTTTCTGCCAAATTTTGCAAGCAACCCTGCCTTAAGGCAAAAATTTTACAGTTACGGTGCCAGGTTAGGGCAGGACGCTCACGGTTGCAACACCCACAAAAGAGCCTTAAGCTCACAATGGTCTCCCCTGATAACCACACTGCCAAAGTCCCAAAGGCCCAAATTCACAGCTCACGCTACCCTTCTAGAATCCCAAGATGCTGCCAAAGATGTTGGCAGGAACAATTCCTAATGACGTAGCCCACACTTATAACTTAGAAACCCCAAGAAGAAAAACCAGAAAGCCTACGGCCAGAATGCCAACAAACCAAAAACTCAACTCATGCACTCATGCCAAACTCATGTTCATCCAAGCTTACAATCCCAAAACCCAAAATCATAGCCACAAATTCTCACCCTAGTTAATGCTACTTGCAGAAATGTCAATGAAAAATTGGGGACAAAGAACTCACCTTTGCAGAATCTTCTTCCAAGCTGAAATCCTGACTTGAGGGAGATGTTGGAGGAGCTCTTCACTCTCCTCCATGATTGCCAAAGCTACCTGTTTCCTTCCCTTAACCCCAGTCATCTTCCTCTTGCCCTTACCCTTATCTTCCATGGTCACAGTGACGCTAACGCTTTGGTTCATGTTGCACTCTGGGTAGGTCACGTTGTTCTTCCAACTGTCAGCAACTCACACTAGAAAAAATGAGGGTTTCTTTTCTAAAATTCCTTTTTTTTATCCCCTTTGGTAATTTTATTTTATTTTATTTTTGGGCCTTTTATGTTAGGTTCCCCTTCTTATTTTAATTATGCATATTTCTCACATCATCTTTGCGTTATGCTTGCCCAAATTTCCTTATCATTCCAATTCCACAAAATTCAACCTAAAAATTCCTTTTGAACAGAGGAGGAAAGCATAGAAAATCACTAAATAAATAAAAAAACTTGAAAATTTCATAAGATTTCATAAAACTTTCAAATCTCCATGACCTTATTGTCCACTCAAAAATTTAAATATAGAGTTTAAAAGTCAAAAATTTTAAATAGTGCATATACTCAGTTCAAATGGCAGATCAACACGTGGCCCGGTATGGCCTTAAACTACCACAACTTCCATCGCATCTCCTAATTTTTTCAATACACAATTTAATTATCCTATGTTCATTTACACTTTGTAACTCTCCTACCAAGGGAGTATCTTTTATTTCGCTCCCGTTTTAATTGGTAGGAGTGAACACCATGGCCACCAACAACATCCTCTCAATATTGTCTCTCAATGGACCATACGGAGATGTAGAAAGAGTGATCCACCCAGAATCTTTGGATCTAAATCTATCCACCTATACTGATTTGATAGCCTCCACTCAAGAAACATCAGACTGGCCTAAAAACGTAGTTAAGACTCTAGATCTACAAGCTAACAATATCATTGAAGATCCTCTAGTTGAAATCCCCATTACCACAGTTAATGACGAAGCCAGAACCTTGAAATTAAGGGCCTTACTAGATCTGTAACTCATAGGTGACATCACTCAAGTTTTAAAAGACAACATAAAAATGTTTGCATGGTCATATACAAACATGCTGGGACTAGACCCTCGGATCGTCCAACACAACATTATTCTTGATGAAAAAATTAAACCAGTAAAGAAAAAAGCATGAAAGGTTAGACCCAAAGTGGCATTAGCAATCAGCGCTGAAATCACAAAGCTCTACCAAGCCGATTTCATCCGAACCATCGACTATTCCAATTGGGTATCAAACATTGTTGTAGTCCCCAAGAAGAATGATAGTATACGCATATGCATAGACTTCTGCAATCTCAATGTAGCCACTATAAAAGATGATTTCCCATTACCTAGTATTGATCAACTTATTGACACAACTGTTGGGCATGCACTATTGTCCTTCATGGATGGATTTTCAGGCTACAATCAAATAAGAATCAATCCAGAACATCAACTTAGGACAACTTTTATGACACCTTGGGGAACATTCTATTATACGATGATGTCATTTGGCCTAAAAAATGCAGGTGCCACATATCAGCAAGCAATGACATACATATTTAGTGATTACATGCTCAATTTTCTCAATGATTATGTTGATGATATAGCAGTCAAATCTAAAACAACTGAACAACATGCAAAAGATCTAGACTTAGTGCTTCAACGGTGTCTCAAATATGACCTTAGGCTCAACCCAAAAAAGTGTGTCTTTGGTGTTAAAACAGGAAAAATGCTTAGTTTCCTAGTTTCTGAAATAGGGATACAGGTAGACCCCAATAAGGTTAAAGCAATAACCAATATGCAACCACAAAGAAACCTCACCGAACTACACGGCCTCCAAGGTAGGTTGTAATTCATTAGACGCTTTATTGAAAGGCTGACAGATAAGTTGAGTCCCATGCAACATCTATTACAAAAGAATGTACATTTCCAATGGACTCAACAATGCTAAGAAGCGTTCGAGAACATAAAATAAGAGTTGGCCCAGCTACCAATTGTTTATCCTCCACAAAGTGACAAACATTTCTACATCTATCTTGCAACTTTTGGCTCCTCCATCACATCCATGGTTTGTCAAAAACGTCAAGATGGAGCTGAGATCCCTATATATTATCTAAGCCACACTTTAATAGCCTATGAACAACGATACAACGACGTAGAAAAATCATGCCTCGCCCTTGTCTTCTCTTTGAAGAAATGGTGGCATTATCTCTTTCGTAATCACATTTACATCATTTGCAAGGATAATGTTCTCCGTGCCATCACTAATAACATCTATGAGTCAAGTACGTTAGTTAGGTGGAAAGAAATGATCACAGAGTTTGATTTACACTATGTCGCTCAATCTTCCACAAAAGGTCAAGCAATAGCCATGCAACTAACCATCTCGTTGATGCACGATCAAGCAATGATAAACCCCAAATTCCCAGATGAAAATGTTAATAGTATAGACACTATACCTAAGGATTATGAGGCAATCCTCTACTTTGATGGAGCTTCAACCTCTCGAGGAGGAAGTGCTGCAGCCATTTTAACATACCCCTCTGGAGAAATCCAACCTTCTACCTACCACTTAAACTTTCCTTGCACCAATACCTTAGCAGAATACGAAGGTCTTCTTAGAGGCCTTCAAGTAGCGTTAACTTCAGGAATCTCACGCCTTGTAGTTCGAGATGATTCGCAATTAGTTATTAATCAAGTCACTAAGGTCTATGCATGCAAAGCTCCCCATTTGCAACCATACTGTGATTTGACCAAACATCTAGTGAAGCAACTAGTAGAAGTGGATATACAACATGTCCCTAGAAGCGAAGACACCGTTGCTGATGCACTTGCTACACTAGCCTTAAACATAACACCTGAAATGTTCCATGCGTTGCCAAGCTCTATAACAAGTTGCACTGGACCTATAATACGAGTGATGAAATACTTGTAGCATCCATTAGTACAACACATGCAATAGAATGGTACAATGACATAAAAGAGTACCTTCTAAGAAGCAAACCTCCACAATATTTGACAAATGCTTAGAAAGACGCTGTACAAAAATGTTCCCGCCAATATGCATTAATAGGAGACACCTTGTGTCATAAATCCTATGAAGGCATTTTGTTAATGTGCATCAATAGCATTGATGGTCAAACGATTGTAGAACAAATCTACAAAGGACTTTGTGGAGGGCACATAGCACCTAAAGCAATGGCAATGAAGATTAGGTGTTTAGGCTATTACTGGCCACACATGGAATACGATTGCATCTTCAAGGTTAGAACATGTGACATTTGCCAAAAGCATGGTAACCTAATACATGTGCCACCTAACGAACTGCATATAGCACAAATCACATGGCCATTCCAAAAATGGGGTTTAGACTTAATTGGACCGATAACACCATCTTCCTCTGCAGGACATAGCTTCATCATCACTACAATTGAATATTTCACAACATGGATAGAAGCTATTCCCCTTAGGAAGACCACCTAAAAACACATTTTCACTTTCATAATGGAAAATATTGTAACCCGTTTTGGTATTCCAATGACAATAGTTACTGACAATGAGCCACAGTTTCGCAGTGCAGATATGAAAATCTTCTGTGAAAGTATGGGCATTAAACACGCATTTTCATCACCTTACTACCTGCAAAGGAATGGTCAATCAGAGGCCAGAAACAAAACTATCATCATGGTGCTCAAAAGATGCTAAATCAGAACAAAAAATGATGAAATGAACAATTAGTCTACACATTGTGGGCTTACAGAACGACACATAGAACATCCATAGGTAAAACTCCATATAGTCTAGTGTATGGATCTGAAGCTGTTTTACCTTTAAAATTGCAGGTTCCCTCATTGTGGGTAGCTCTCTCCAGCCTCCTCAATGAAAGTCAAAATAATGAATTGCGCATTGCCGACCTCGATTTGGTAGAGGAAGAACGTGTACAAACACTTGATCAAATTGAATGGTACCAAAAATAACAGAGGCAAAGGCACAAGCACGATCTCCATAAACACCCAATCAAAGAAGAAGATCTAGTTCTTAAGGTCGCCCCAGAACATCCAGATAAATTCTCAGCCAACTGGGAAGTGCTTTATCTAGTCACCAAGGCATACAACAATGGAGCATTCAAACTTGCTAACATGGATGGAAACGAGTTTGCCAATTCTACAAACCACTTGTACTTAAAAAGGTACTTTGTCTGACAAACTCGAGGTATGCCATAGTCTTGGATCATGACTTAAAACTGATACCACAGAGTAGTCCTAGCATCATGACTTAAAATTGATACCACAGAGTAGTCCTAGATCATGACTTAAAACTGATACCATAGAGTAGTCCTGGCATCATGACTTAAAACTAATACCACAGAGTAGTCCTGGCATCATGACTTAAAATTGATACTTTGAGAATAGTCCTAGCATCATGACTTAAAACTAATACCACAAAGTAGTCTTGGCATCATGACTTAAAACTGATACCACAAAGTAGTCCTGGCATCATGACTTAAAATTGATACCACAAAGTAGTCCTGGCATCATGACTTAAAACTGATACCACAGAGTAGTCCTGGCATCATGACTTAAAACTGAGACCACAAAGTAGTCTTTTCATCATGACTTAAAACTAATACCACATAGTTCTATCTAGTATGACACTAAACTACTACATCCATCTACCATGACATGAAACTAGCATCCAGAGTCGACTAAGACTATAAACTAGTTTGCCTCTTCACAGTCCGCTATGACTATAAACCAGCGATGCACTATCCACTACGATGCTAAACTGGTACCATCCAAGGGGTTATGATGTGAAACTAATTTGCAACAGTCTGCTAAGATTATAAACTGGCAACATCATCAACGACCAGGAAAAAACTTAAAAAGATGTGTCGCTACAATCGACTTTTCATGTTCCACAAATACTTGCTGCATGATTCATCCCATGGGCCCTAATGAAGCTAATTTTGTTCATGATTCTATCTGCTTTGAAAATTGCACATGATGACTCCATCTCCTTGTTTAAAGTGTTTAGCTGACTATTTAATTTGTGGTTTTCTTGTCTTCTTGGAGTTTTTTTTGTAGGATGACACTTCTGAGGCGTTCGTGCATAAATGCACTTCATCATGACAATAAGGTATCACATTTTTCCTAATGCATGCAACTGGGTTAATCAATCCATTCATAAGTACATTCCTGACTCCTAATACATTCCCTATTCCCCATCATGCTCCCTTATCCTATTCGATTACATCCCCCTTGATATATTCCACTCATCTCAAAACTCTTGATACACTGTTACACACTATAACTCCCTAAGCAATCACAACACAAAACATAGTACACAATGCATGACATAAAATGCAAACGCTTGAACATGAGCATAGCACTAAAAGCAAGCTCTTTCAAAAAGACCAAAGAGAAAAAGAAAAATAAAAGAAACAGAAAGACAAAGAAAGGAAAAAACAAAAGAAAAGAAGAAACAAACAAGAAAAAAAGGAAAAAGAACAAGAAAGGTCAAAGAGAAAAATGCACAGAAAAGGTCTTCATGACCCCATCAACATCATAAACCATGGATTGTTAGCTCTTCTCATACAAGCCCCAGGCGAGAAGGCAATTATCTTGAAAAACAGTTACACTCGTGTCTCAAAGAGACCATGTTGCACATCATCGTGTGGCTTTGGCTGTTTACAATGGACCCCGCAAATACTCTATAAGAGTCCCATTTCTCCTAAGAATGCACCTCCTATGTCTTGGTTTCAAGTCTACTGAAAACTCGGCTGTTGACAAGTACCAATGACATAACTTGCTCACAAGAGAGCATTCCTCTCCCACAAATCCCAGTAGCAATCATAGCCCTTAACCTCCTGGCTTCCCTGGTTACAACCGATTCCCTTACATCTTGAACCACATTCCCTCAATCCCATGTACTTTTGAAAATGGTGCAATGACACCTAGCCAAGGGCCGATGGTTAATGTTTGATGCTTTGTTGTTCATGGTATTTTACACTTCTTTGTCGACGCCTCTCAGGTGGATTCCTCCAGACGTTAACAAAGAGGGGACAATAAAACACCACTAATTTTGGCCTAGCATTTTTAAATGAGAATGATTTAAAATTTGACTAAGGCAGGGAGCTCACCCCCTAGCTTACCCAAGCCAGCTTGCTCACGCTATCAAGCTAGCTTGCCCTCAGCATGAGCAACTCCAATAGCTTCAAAATCAAGTCAAAATAGTCCAAATCTGAAGGTGTAAGATATCCTCAAGAGCCACTAATTTCCACTCCAAGTCTCAGCATTTAGGAGTCCAAATTTCAAGCCAGACTACATAGTTTTTGTAGGTCACACTGGGCAGTCATGCTGGGCGTGACCATAGCGTGACCACTTTTTAGAGCCTCAAAACTAAGTCAAAACGACTTGATTTCAAGGGTGCAAGTCATCCTCAGGGTCCACTATTGATAACTATGGGTTCCAGCCTTCATAAATTCTATATTTTAGCTCAAAATTGCAAGTTTTTGAGGTCACACTGTAGGTCATACTGCAGGTCACGTTGGGCAGTCATGCTAGGTGTGACCATAGAGTGACCAACTTTTGGAGCCTCAAAACTAAGCCAAAAAAACTTAATTTCAAGGGTGCAAGTAGTCCTCAGGGTCCACTATTGATAACTATGGGTCCTAGCCTTTAGAAATTTTAGATTTTAGCTCAAAATTGTAGGTCTTTGAGGTCATATTGCAAGTCACGCTGGGCAGTCATGCTGGGCGTGACCATAGCATGACCAACTTTTGGAGCCTCAAAACTAAGCCAAAATAACTTGATTTCAAGGGTGCAAGTCATCCTCAAGGTCCACTATTGATAACTATGGGTCCCAACCTTCATAAATTCCATATTTTAGCTCAAATTGCAAGTTTTTGAGGTCACACTGCAGGTCATACTATAGGTCACGCTGGGCAGTCATGTTGGGCGTGACCACAGTGTGACCAACTTTTGGAGCCTTAAAACTAAGCCAAAACGACTTGATTTCAAGGGTGCAAGTCATCCTCAGGGTTCACTATTGATAACTATGGGTCCTAGCCCTTAGAAATTCTAGATTTTAGCTCAAAATTGCAAGTTTTTCAGGTCACACTACAGGTCACATTGAAGGTCACGTTGCAGGTCACGCTGAGCATGACCACAGCATGACCTACCCAAAATGGCTTCAAATCAGACATTTTCAAGCTCACATTTCCAAATCCAAATCACACACAGGCAAGCAGTAGTACAAGCTTTGAAAAATTCCAAATTTGGTGTCAAAAATTCCATTTTTTCCCCCCTCATGCTCAGGTCACGTTGAGGTCACGCCCAGCGTGACTACCCAGCATGACTCATGCTTAGGTCACGCTGAGGTCACGCCTAGCATGACTGCCTAGCATGACTATAGCATGACTACCAGTCACTCTTGCAAAAAGATGCTTCAAATGCATGCTGAAGGCACGTGGAATCCGAAACAACTCACATTGGAAGCCTTGGTCAAAAAGAGATGCCTCGAACAGCCTCAAATCGACATCTCGACATCCTAGAGCGATTGGTCCATGGTCAAGTGAGCGGGGGTCAAATTTCTCTTATTGTACATTTCATTGTAAATCCACATGTGTGGGCATGTCAATCCCTCATGTCTAAATTAAATGTACTTTCATGGGCTTGAATAACTCATAAATTGTAAAATGCAATGTACCTGGTCAAGAATGTAGCTTGTCGACACACATCCAACTCATGCACAACTGTCTGACACACATCCAAACTCTCGCTAGCATACATCCAACCCAAGCACAACTATCCATTAGACACATGTCACTAGATCCGCTTTCCTCTCATCTCCTAGCCATTGATTCCATTCTTGAATTCTGAGCCTGACCTTGGCCCAACCCTATAAATACCCTATCAATTCACATAAATCGAGGTTGGCAATTGGGGACATGGGCAATTCTGAGAAAGTACAGAACCTACAATCCTTGGGTGCTCAGCACACCTGACTATTGGCATCCAAGTATTTCTCACATTCATCACATCACATCATCGCATCATCACGTTAAATCACCTTGGGGCTAGGCATTCGACCTGCCATCTACACGCCGCTGCACTTTGACCAGTGCACATCTTTTCTAAGAAATACATCATTTTCATTTTTCCAACCAAACATTATTTCCATTTTCTATTTTACGTTTTGTTTACATTTCTTCTTACATTCAATTTATGTTCAGTTTATAGTTTACGTTTTATTTACACCTTATGTTTACATTTACATCTTACGTCTTACGACTCATGTTTACATTTTATGCACATTTACATGTTTTAAGACATTGTTTACAATAACCCTAGCGCTAGCCATAGCTTACACTCGGGGAAGTATTTGGTTGATTTCTGTGCAGACCATCCAAGGCACTCTGCCTTCATTTACTTTTCCAGCTTACCCTCAGGCGAAGGCAGGGTTAGCTACGGCTGCTGACGATCTTTCGGTGTCTGTTTCCCTTCCAGCCTCACACTGATGATTTAGGTCAATATAGCTACCACCATCACCCACTTAGGAAACAACACTAGAGGCTCGTGTAGCCATTGAATGTATACACAAGATTTGAGAATAACTCTTGAGTGAACAAGAGCAATAAGTAGAAACGAGTGGGGCAGATCCATCTGTGTATCATCCAACAATGATTCACCTTGATGAGGTGACCCAAACAATTAGCTAGATGGAGAGTGGTGGTCCAATCGTCTTTGTTCAACTAACATAGATACCTTGAAGCTTGGATCCTAATGCTTGGGAGGTGATGGAGTCGTTATCACAACACCATTTATTCCTAGAAATCTTTGGGAATGCCACCACCTTCTTAGTGTGTTTGAAGGAAGGAAAAGAGGCAACTATCTTGGTGATATAGCATCATGGGTAGGAGACAGTCACTGAAGTAGTTGCTAATCATGTTTCTAAAGCATTGAATGCACCTGCAACATCTATAACAAACATATCTATGGTTCAAGATGTGTAGATGTCAATAGGCATAGTAGAAAGTTAGATGCAGCCCAACATGAAAAGTTGCTAGAACAATTGGTGGGAACTGGGCAACCAACTTTGAACATCTTTGATCTTCTAGAAGACATCACTACGACCTAGTCAAAGCTACTTAATGAAATGGACAAATTCATTATCATGGAGGGGCAACTTAAAATGGCCCAAGAATGAAATCAACACTTGGTTGTGACAGTTGCTAAACTTTGTGCCTAGCTTGTAGATCTTGTGAGCCTCAGCCCAGTAGTAACAAGAGATGAAGATTTCAAACAACTTTAAGAATGATTCCTGAAGGTTGATGAGGAGGCAATAATAGCCATCTTCAAATAGTCCATTGTTGAAGCCAAAATGTATACAATTAATAAAGACTTAAACTAGATGTACTAGGAGAATGAAACCCTAACTACACAGAACTATCTCCTACAAAATGTTGATGCTCAAAAGGACCAAATGCAAGAATTCATTCATCAACACCTAGAGTGGCTTGCTAAGGTAAACATAGAATTGAGAAGAATGGCTGCAAAGAGCTGAAATCTGTCAATGGATGAAGTGCGTACCTTGCGCCAGAAGTCTACCATTGAAATCACCACCTGGAAGAATGAGACCCTCAAATTTGAAAAAGTAAAGAATCACTACAGGGGCTAGGTTGGCCTATAGAAAGAAGTTAATGAGAAACACATCCAAATGGTGAAGGAAAAGATGAATGAAGCCCTCCAACAACTCCAACAAGAAAGAGAAACATGACAGTCCATCGTTGATGGGATAAATGCCAACAACAAAGTAGAGATCTTCTTGAAGGAGTTACAAATCAAGAAGATGACAGAGTATATAAATTTGGTCAATCTCCAATATGCAAACTTGGCAATGTTGGCTATTGAATGGCTATATTCAGAATTAGAACAAGTGTCTAACTCATATATGTTATACAAGGCAAAGTTCAAGCACCACAAGGATGCCAAGTAGAAGCTTAAGATTTCTAAAGTTAAACTCAAAGTTTTAGAGCACGATTTAGAGACCAATGATCAATCACGGAGAACCTAGCTAGATAAATGAATGACTACTAGGAGTTGAAAGATACAATCAGGGTGTTCGACATTAAACACAAATAGTTCGCTACCTGATTCATCAACACTAAGGAGTAAGGAGGAGAAAATGAAAGCACTACTAGATGCTTTCCAACTCCCACCACATTGGAGAAGCTACATGGATGGTGCACGATCCTAGGAGTAAGGAGGAGAACATGAAAGCACTACTAGATGCTTTCCAACTCCCACCTAAAATTACAGTAGTAGCAAGACAACCACCACCACCTTAATTGCTACCCATGCCTGAAGTTGATGAAGGTCCCTCATAGCCTCAAGAGCCACCATTGCTTGGGACCAACTGATCTTCTCCATCAACTTCACATCATCAAGTAATGTGCTATCTAGTTTTGAAGATTTAAGTCATGATGCTCAATTTTGTGTCCTAAACATCATTATTTTTTATAATGTGTGAATCCATATACTCGGGCACTCCATTTTTTGTCAAGTGAGTTAGTTTGTTTTGTTAAAAAAAATCAATCAATAATCCCATACCTTCTCAATTTTGTAAAAGAACTCGAGAATGAGTTTTCATTCAATTTTGGGGGTATGATCAGTCATGTTCAATTGGTTGTGTCAACAAGGCCTCGTTAATGCAACCTTGTCAATGAGGCCTCATCAATGCATCTTACCATGCATCGTCGAGGCCCCATTAATGCAGTGTTTTTTTTTAGCAATGAAGCTCTTGCAATTTTTTGATTTAAAAGTTAGAATTTTTTCCCTGACTTCTCACAGTAGGAGTCATTAAGTGTAAAAATCTTTATTTAAGCATTGTTGTACCTAAGCACAATAATGTATGCAGAAATAAAGATGACCTTTCTGATAAACCTTGTAGCACTTTGGATAGATTAGCTATTTCAATTATGCATTCAATGTTTTTAATTATTTATTAATTTTTTTCCATTACTTACTAAATATTTTTTAATTATTAAATTAATGAAGCAATTAAGCCAAATAGATTACAAACATAAGTAAGATTGCTTTGAGCATAACACATATTCACTTGGTAATCCTAGTAGCATTATTGCTTAGTACGTCCAATAGTGTAGTTCTTGGTTAGCTAGCAGCAGATACATGGGTTCAAGATGTGTACAAAAAGTGGGATCAAATGCTTATGTTAGGATTAGTTAAATGCCAATTAATTAGTTAATTTAGGTTAGTTAATCAAATTCCTTTTACCTACATTTTGAGCACCAAATTATAAAACACAAAATGATAAAAATTAGATGCCTCAGTTACACTTAACCATACCAATGAATGTCACAAGTGTAATTGGAAAGACAATAATTGACCTTAAGGCTAGATTCACTTCCTAAAGAACTAGTGCACCAGACACAATAAAGTCCACAAAATTTGACCAGTTTGTGTGTAAATACTTTGTGATTTGTATGGTTGGGCGTAGAGGTACCTTGCCACTCATCAATTATAATTCAATGAAATCCATATATTTATAGAATCACACATGTATATCTTAATGTCTCCCCTCAATTTTAGTTATGACTACTTTCTTTTCCTTAAGAGGAATCACAATATAACATTGTCGACATTTCATCCATGAATAGATCCTTTTCTAAGGATAATGATAATGTAGTTTCAAGGGATGTTCTATGTAGAAGCTTCACTTACAAGCTTTGATGACAATACAATGTGATGAGTAGCAAGGTATCCCTACGCTCAACCATACGAATATGAGCATCCACACACGATCCGGTCGAAGTCCAAGGACTAAGTGCTTATGCACCTTTGTGGAACAAGGATGGGTTGATCAATCATTGTCTTCCCAAGCTTACTTGTATAGCACAATTGTATGGTTAAGTAAACTTGAGGTACATGATTTTTATAGTTTTTATGTTTTTATGTCCTAGTTCTACAAAGGGAGAGGAGCAGAGAGATAACTAAGNGTTCTCACTTGCCATACACATCCTGAACCAGTGTAACACTACTGGGATTACCAAAAGCTAATTGTTACTGGGTTACCAAGCATTACATGCATGCTTGAAGTGATCGTACTGAGTGTGCTTACTTAGGAGAGTTTTAGGGTGAGAGAAAGAACATTAATTAAATAAGGAAAGCATTAAGTAGTAGTAATTAACATTAATTAATCTATTCTGAATGCTGCAAGGTTTATCACAAAGTTCATCTTTATTACCATACACAAGGTGTGCTTAGGTACACAATGCTCAAATAAAGATTTGTTCACTTTATGAATCCTACTGCGAACACTCAGAAATAATTCTACCTCTGGAAATGGAAAAAGGCAAGAGTTTGGGTAAAGAACTAAGACTAACTATGCAAACCAAGTGCGCCTACCTCTTATTTATAGGCAACAAGGCAGGCCCCAATATCACGTATGTGATATCACTTAGAAGGATCTGATATTATGTATGCAATACTGTGGCTCATCATACCCCCACAACTGAATGAAAACTCATCTTCGAGTTCCTTACAAAATATTGGGAAGGTATGGGATTATTGACTAAATGAGAACTAACAATGACAGGGAATAACAAACTCAAAGTGCCCAGTGAATGGATCAACAAACATATTACAACATTGGTGTTCACGCCCTTTGTGGTGAACACTGTACATAGATGACATCCAGACCATCATTTGATAGCTTGAAGGGAGAGTAAAGAAAATGAGGTGTGTTGCTACCGATGTCATGATTACACCTTCCGTTGTTTATCCATAGCCACATGACCAAACTTGTTCCCGACGTAAATGCTCTAGCTCCAATTCATCCTGAGTGCTTCCTCCTATCCCAGTCCATAGTTCATGTAATCACCATCTCCACACACAACACAGTCACGAATGAGCAAGGATAAGTAAATCATAATGCATTTGATACCTTGCCTTGATATAAAGTGCATTGGCTGGGTTGTGGTTATGGCAAAAATTGGGTAAGAGGTTTATCACTGATAACTACCCAAGGTGTAGGGGTGATACAAGTAGTAGAATGGAAAAAATTGTGATAGGGCCCCCACGACAAAGAGTGAACCTCTGGTAGAAATAGGGTGGAAAGGTATAGGGAATAAGAAAAATGGGAAAAATAACAACAATGATGCCAATAAAATGGATGTCATGGATGGGGATGAAATGAGAAATTACTAATTACAAGAAATTTTTAAGGAGAAGAATTTAACAATTGCACCATAAAGGAATGTCAGTGGATCCTTCCCAAAGCAGGCTCATTCCCTTTATTCCTTGACAAACCCACAAACCAAAGAGTTCGTAGGCTCTAGGAATGACATATGGAAATAATGATTAAAGACTGACCCACAAGAATTTACCAAAGAATAACAATGCAATAACCAGGAGATAGACTAATCATAAAACTAGCAATGAGGTGAAAATGGGAAGAAAGATGCAAAGTAGAAAATTGAATGGAATCCCAAGAGCAAGGTTGTGTAAAGTCCCTTATGTATTTTATGGTTAAGGTGACTAAGTAAAACTCATTCCAAATCTAGACTCAAACCAACCACATTTAGTGACCTCACATCAATACACTTGGCCAATCCATCCCCTTGAAGCAACAAGAATGCTTCCCCAAAGAGTCACCACCATTCCAAGGAGAGCAAGATGGAGAAGAAGGAAGCCCATAACTATGAACTATGGGTAACACAGTCTTTCCAATGCCATAACTAGTGCTTTTGGCCCATATTTCTTTATTATGTCTAAGGGGTATGCTTTGAATTCTCATAAATGTTTTTTTACGTGAGAACCACACCATGCAAAGACTTATTTGATTTATTCGACTTGCTGATGTTTGGTCATCAGCAGAATGGTAGAGAACCCATGAAAAGCAACCAAGTACCCAAGAGAATAGCCAGCACATGTGCATCGAATTCCCTTGAAGTCACACCCTTTTCAACCATTGAATCCTTCCTTGGTTTGAAGAATACAAAGCCACTAATTCATTAATAAGTTTATTTAGAAAAAGGGACAGTACAGTTCCAAGACCAAGGAAGACCATAGAGATGAATGGAGGAATGGACAGTGTGGACTCATTTCTTGTTTTATCAAAAGAACCATATCATAGTATCAACATTGAAAATCCAAGGTAAAAACCCAACATTAACAATCAACGCCATTATAGTACAATCCACCATCATTATCACTTATTGTATGATGAATAAAAGTAAATCAAACAAAGAAATAGGAAAAAATGTGAACGATGGTGTAAAAAAATAAATAAAATTGAAAAAAAATGTATAAAAAATACAAAAAAAAAGAGCTGAGGGCTTAGAATGGTTAGTGTTGGTGGCCATCTCCCCCACAACTGAGTTGGAAGTAGGAGATCTGAAATAATGAGCAGGGTTATCATGTGTATGGGATTCTAGTATAGAACCTTATTTTCTTATTGATATTTAACTTTCCTAATTTTTAGGTTATGACATCATTTATTGAAGGCCTTGTGTAATTCATTAGATGACAAGGTGGCTAATCAGTTCTCATTTAGCAAGTTAAGAATCATTAACCATTCCTTTTGTGCTAGATCAAGGTCAAGGTTGAGATCACACACCATAGATAGTGTACGGAGTTCTTCTTGAATGGGAAGCATTGGAAGTTTCTTGTACACTAAATCATAGGGAGAGTAGCCTATAAGGAGTTTCCATGTGGAGCAGTATGCCCAGAGAGCATCACTCAGTTTGGTGCTCCATTCTCTCCTATACTTGCTAATAGTTCTTATCAATATTTTCATGATCTCCCTATTGGTGACCTCGGCTTGACCATTCGCTTGAGGGTGGTATGGAGTAGTCAGTTTGTGTTCAACCCCTAAGTGTTGCATCAACTTCCAAAAAGTTGCACCTGTAAAATGTGTGCCATTGTTAGAAATAAGTGCATGAGGCACACCAAACCTATTTACGATTTATTGTTAAACAAATCTTGTAGTTGTAGATGATGTACAATCCTTAATAATAGTTGCTTCTACCCATTTTGTAAAGTAGTCAACAGCAACAACGATGTAAGATTTCCCATTGGACATTGGTGTAATGGGCCCCATAAAATCAATTCCCCATTTGTTGAAGGGTTCTAAAGGTTGAATCCATTATTGTGGACCCTCCATTCTAGTAGTTATTCCCCCATCATGTTGACAGTGCTTACAAGATTGGATGAAATGATGGGCATCTCGAAACAATGTAGGCCAATAATATCCTGCAAGTAGGATTTTAATGGTTGTTCGTCTCTTGGCATAATGACCCCCACAAGGACCCTCATGAGTATCTTGGAGAACTGGCAGTTGATTTATATCAGGAACACACCATCGAACCAAGCCATCAAGACATGCTTTATAAAGTTCCCCATTGATCTCCATAAAATACTTGGCTCGGTGAAGGAACTGTTGTTTCTTTTTAGTGTCTAACTCTTGTGGTGTTTGTTGTGTAAGGAGATAGGTGAGAATACTACTATACTAGTTTGTTTCCATGGTCAATTGATTAGTTACTACACCTACAAAGAGGAGTTCATCAGGGAAGTGATCAGAAATTGGATACTCATCCTCCTTGTTGTCCCATCGCAACCAAGATAAATGATTAGCAACTACTTTCTCGATGCCCTTTTGATCAATCATTGTAAGATCAAACTCTTGTAAGATTACGAGCCATCATATGATGTGAGGGCTCACCATTGGTTTATTCATTAGGAACCTTATTACACTATTATCTATGTGCATGAATACCTTATAGCCCAAGACATAATACCTAAATTTTTCTAGTGCAAACACTACAATCATTAATTCTTTCTCTGCTGTGGTCTAGTTAAGTTATGCACCATCAATACTCCTACTTGCACAGTGGATGTAATAAGGACATTTTTGATTATCTAACTGTGTAAGTACAGCTCCTAAAGCATAGTTGGATATGTCAGCCATTATGTAGAATGGTCTAGACTAGTTAGAAACTTGTAGAATGGGTGTTTCTATGAGCTTTTGTTTTAAAGTTTGGAAAGCTAGTTCACATTTCCTGGTCCATTCAAAAGGTACTTCCCTTTTCCTTAGTTCAACCAATGGTTTTTCAACCTTTGAAAAGTTCTCAATAAACCTTCTATAGTAGCCAATGTGTCCAAGGAATGACTGGATATCTTTTACAGTTTTAGGTTGCTGAGTGATTCCTTGGATAACTTTGATCTTTCGAGGTCTACCTCTATCCCTATTTGTGAAATATTATGCCATAATACGATGCCTTCTTGGACCATTAAATGGATTTTTTGCTATTTGAGCCTTAAATTTATTTCTACACATCACTTTAGTACTTGCTCTAACCGGTCCAAGGCTTGATCAAAGTTCACTCCGTAAGTGGAAAAGTCATCCATGAAGACTTCCACACCATTTCTTATCTGTTGCTAGAATATGCTTAGAACTAATTGTTAAAACATTTCAAGGGCATTACACAAGCCAAAAAACATTTTTTTGTATGAAAATGTTCCCCAAGGATTGGTGAACGTAGTCTTGGCTTGGTCTTCTAGGGCTATTTTTATTTGGTTGTACCCACTGTACCCATCTAGAAAACTATAGTAGCAATGCCTTGCAATGGCATCTAAGACTTGGTCAATGAATGATAACGGAAAGTGGTCTTTGAATGTTGCCATATTTAGTAGCCTAAAATCTATGCACACCCTCCATTTACCTCCCTTTTTGGGCATAATAATTAAGGGACTAACCCATTCACTATCAGCAATGGGGTATATGAACCCAGTTTTTAGAACTTATTTGATTTCTTCCTTGACCATTTGCTTAAGCTTTGGGTTCAATCGCCTCTACGGTTTTCATCGAGGCTTCATGGAGGGGTCAGTGTAAATTCTGTATTGGCATATCCTAGGATCTATTCTGGTTAATTTGGAATATGACGAAGCGAAGGATTTTGACCATTTTTTATCACCTTCAGCAGTCTCTCTTTCTGTTGAGGAGTGAGCTTCACGTTAATAATTACCAATTTTCCATTCTTAAGAAATGTGTACTCCATACCGGTGGGCAATGGTTTTAACTCAAGGGGCTCCTGCTTAAACTTATCAGGAATTTCCAACTTTCCCTAGTTTATATTTCCAATATTAAGACTTGGAAGTTGTCGATGGACTTGCTCTAATGTGTCTATGTTATCAATGTAAGCCCAAGTCAAACCCTCAATTGGTTCCATGCATGTAGTTGAACTGCTTTCTTGATCAGTTGTCAGCCATTGGGTGCCTTCTTGTCTTGTGGCTGCTGCATACAGGAATCTTTGTATATTAGTCACTTGTGCACACTGATTACATGCAGGCAATGTTAAATGTTGTACCAACCATCCCTTCTGCACACAATTACACCATGTGTCACTGTATGCGATGTATGGAACTTTCTTCTTCTCAATCTTCCCAAGATTATTTTCCTTTTATATTTCCAAGGAAAGATCATAGATTCCTAGGCACATCAATTATGCTTAGCCATGGTCTTCCCATTATGATTGGGAAGTCCCCCTTACTGTTGTTCACTTGAACCACTAGGAAGTCAACTAGATATGACCATCCACAAATAGTGGTAACAATGTCCTTCACTAGCCCTAATGGGACAGTGATGGACTAGTCGGCCAACTCTAAATTAATGTTACTCATTTTTAGTGGAGGCAGGTTCTAGGCTTTGTACATTTCTTAAGAGATTAGGTTGACACTGAAACTTGAATCCAAAAGAGACTTGCATAGTTCATTCCTAGCGATTTGTAAATATATAAGAGGACTTTCAAATTAGAAAATTTTCTAGGAAGATGGCTGGCCTTAATCCAATCAACGACGGCATGAGTTAACATGACCATATGCGTTGGGTGCAGTGTTTTGCCTGAAGGGAGTTCTAAAGTTTTGATTGGTACCAAGGTGTCTAAAGGATTAGCTGCTTGTGGTTGCAAGGGCTTAGTTGAACTATTGGTTCTGAAGAAAGGTCTTTTCTTCATGTAGTGGTCAAAACCAATAGTAGATTGAGAGTTAACAACCCTTGTAGCATTACATTGCTACAACTGAGCAGGGAGTTCACCCTGCATAGCTAGAGTAGGTGGTAATGGACATATGGGTGGAAGAGGTGCAGCCATATGGGAAGGATAGTATGTCTATAAAACATCACCCTTAGAAGAAGGAGTCCTATAGTACTTAAGGGCTTGGTAGTGAGGTTGAGGAGTGACGTGACTAGTAGAGTCATGTGGAGAGATTGGCTGCTGCATGTAGTATCCATACAGGTCAAGTTGCTGGTAAAGATACTGTTGCCGTGGTGGTGGCATTCCCCATGATAATGGGTATTGCCACTATTGATATTGCTCAATTGGTTGTGGTGGAGTTCCACTTGGATAATATGTTAAGGGTTGGTGGAACTACCTTGGGTTACCTTGAGGATAAGGTAAACTTCAAGGTGTTTTCCTTTTGTTTATTCGTTGGTTTAGTGCATACACTCCAAACTCCTACAGATGTGAGATTATAGGGCAACATCCCTTAGGATGGTCATATTGGCATATCTCCCATCCACTATCATTGTCTGTATCCAAATCCACAACCTCTTCAATGATGGAAACTTTTTCTTTACCCTTGTTATGTGCATATTCTGCTTCTATATTTTTTTTCTTTTTCCATTCACTACCTTGCTCTCTAGACTCCTCTACTATTTTGAGAATAGTTTGAAATTTATCATCTAGGGAGTCCCTCATTTGGTTCACCTTTGCTGATACTTCTAATGCAAGTTTTTGAATGGGAAAATTTTTTCTATTCACCATCTCTTCGAGTGGTGACTCTTCTTCATCCTCACAAAATCTTACTCCCTTCTTTCAGAGGGAAGGATCTTTGTTATATTCCTCTGCACTTTCTCTTTTCCATAACTCACCTTCCTCTTTAGCAACTTGCTCCAATAATCTTTGTCCTTGATGGGTCCTAAGCTTGGATAGTCTTCCTTTGGCATAAGTCCCAAGGGTTCTTTGTGTTTCATGGCTAAGCCCATCTACGAGATGACATAGTTGATCCCTCTGTGAATAACCATGGCTAGGACAACGATGTAACAGCACATGATATCGGCTCATGTTAGCATCTAAGGATTCATGTCCTCCTTATTTCCATCCTTTTATTTGCTTTTGTAGGTTGGACACTCGAGAGTACGTTTGGTACTTATCGTTGAACAATTCTAACATGGTACTCCACCTACAAATGGATTCTGGTTCTAAGGACCAGTACCAGCTTTCCACTTCTTTAATTAGCATCCATGGAAACAAATTTAATTTTTGTCATTCTTTTTCTATCTTTTATAAGGCACATGCATCATGAAATGCTTGTAGATGATTTTGAGGATCAGCCTTGTATCCCCCTTCAAATCATGGGATATTGTTCATGTCTAATCTCTTAATCCTACTATCCTTTTAGTGCCTTGTTGGGATCCTAATGGCCTTAGTTATGTCTAACATACTTCAAGTAGTGAGTAGGAGTTCATTGTGATCATCTTGTCTATGGCATCTATGATGCCCATGTTGTTCCCTACTCTCCCTTCTTTCACGGTGTGTTTCTCTAGAGTGTCCTCATCCCCTTTCTTGACTATTTTGTCTATGACTCCCATTTTGCCTACTGTTATCCTCATGGTCTTTTTCTTTGTAACTATGTCTAGATCCTAAAGGAGAGGGTAAATGAGATGATGAAGGTGAAGAAGAAGGAGGACCATCACCATGTCGATGCCTGCTTCCTTTTCTTCGGTGGTCACAACCTCGATCATGGTTACGATCAGAATGTCCATCTTTGTCATGTATTCTTGTTCCTTTTTTAGATCCTTTAAGTCTTTTGATACCAAAATCTAGGTTATGGATAGTTGAGTAAAGATTCTAATACACAACCCCTTGATCAAAGTCAACAGGAGGAACATCATTGTATGGATGACTGCTTGAGGCAGGTTCTCCACCCTCATTTTCGTGTAGGACATGTGGGACATTCTACAATAACTTTCCCTTCATGGGTTCATGATGTCTCTTCTGTTGTAAATCCCTTTGACGTTGTGCCTCCATGGGTTGACACTCTCTCAAGTCATGATCATGCACAACGTACTCTACCTGTAAGTGTTGCATACCAATTTGTGTGAGATCACAAAGAAGCATGTTCAAGACTGAGCGATTAGGAGTGATGAGTGGCGAGGTACCCCTACACTCAACCATACGAATATGAGCGTTTTCACATGCGATCCGGTCAAACTCCACAGACGAACTAGTTGTGGCACCTAGACAGTTAGCCTTAGGTTGCAGTTCACTGTCTTCCCACCTAGACTAGTATTATATTTGTCACATATGATTTAGTCCAGGGTGAGGGGTATGATGGGTTTTCTAACCTAATGCTACTCCTGAAGGTAATGAAAAGTAATATTAACTAAGCTAAGGGAGAAAGGGTAAGAGAATCTAATCTAGCATAAGTGCGATGAGCATCCACTCCTTGATTATCCATACACATCTTGAACTTCATGCACAACTACCATTGGGATTACCAAGCGCAGATCCTAGGTACGCTACTAGGTTACTAAGTAGTCACACTTAAATGCTCGTAATCAAGTCATACTCATTCTATGTTTTAACATGATTTTAAGGGTGAGAAAGACTAATTAGGAAAGTAGTAAATAATAACTAAATAAATAAATAAATAAAGTGAATGCTGCAATGATGAAGTAATCTCAATCTTTATTGTCGATCATGTGTGTGTCCAAGTACGTCATACTCAAATAAAGGATTCCGTACAATTACATTCATCACACTGCGGGCATACACTAGAAAATATTCTAACTCTGGAGGGAGAAAACTGCCAAAGTCTATCTACAATCTAAAATAAAACTAAGAAACAAGGGAGAGCCACCTCTTATTTATAGAACTGGCGGTAGGCTGCGATATTGCGTATGTGATATCGCGGCCCATGGGATATCATGGCTGTGATATCATGGTAGTGATATCACAACCAAAAAATTCATGACTCATCATACCCCCACGACTAAATGAAAACTCGTCCTCGAGTTATAGAGAGAACAATCTCCATTGATTACACAATGGATAGGTATGAGATTATTGATTGACTAGAATGGATTCATGCCATAGTGTGGAGTTAGAACAAAATTGAGACATAACACAAAAGAATATCCTATGATTACAAAATGATGGAACTCATGTAGTTCCTAGTGGTAGTGGCTCCTCCATAGGTTTCTTTCCCTTTTCTTGCACTCTAGGTCTTGGGATTTAATGGTGTTGAAGTATGGCCTGGAGTTTCTCCTCTTGTAAGGCCTTGAGTGCCTTGGCATGCATGTAGGTTTGTGCTTGTGCCATAGAGGC